>CAMDTW010000229.1:0-21797 GCA_945910005.1 Isoperla grammatica | reverse complement strand
CACATACAAATTTATATACATGTGTACAAATAAATAACTGATTGAACAATGTTTTTTTTTTAAATTTAGAACTGCATTGAATATTTGATTTTTTACAATACTTATAAATTTGTTTTTATTTTCTGAAATTTGTGACTACTTTTATTTAATTTTTTCGGATTCATTTCTCATTTTACGTCTTTTGACTTTGGGACGTATATTTGAACTTGAACTTTATTTTCAGGAGAAAAGACAGTTTACATTTTGTATATCTAACAGGTATAGATATTATTTTACAGTTATAGATTTATATATTTCATTCGTGTTCATTCATAGTTACATTTAATTTGTTCGTCTTAAACCCGTCTCGCTGTAACATTTCTTGGTCTGTGTGCAGAGTTGACCGCGTTCCATATGGAAGCCGACCAGGAGAAGAAAGCCCAGAAGAAAGAAGTTCTCGTGAATGAAACTATTCCGTTTTATCTGTCAAGATTTGAAGAGACGCTCAAGGCCAATGGTGGATACTTCGTAGGGGGAAAGGTATGAGATGCTCAAGGCCAATGGGGGATACTTCGTAGGGGGAAAGGTATGAAAGGATACTTCGTAGGGGGAAAGGTATGAGGGGATACTTCGTAGGGGGAAAGGTATGAGGGATACTTCGTAGGGGGAAAGGTATGAAGGGATACTTCGTAGGGGGAAAGGTATGAAGGGATACTTCGTATGGGGAAAGGTATGAGGGGATACTTCGTAGGGGGAAAGGTATGAAGGGATTGTTCGTAGGGGGAAAGGTATGAGGGGATACTTCGTAGGGGGAAAGGTATGAAGGGATACTTCGTAGGGGGAAAGGTATGAGGGGATACTTCGTAGGGGGAAAGGTATGAAGGGATACTTCGTATGGGGAAAGGTATGAGGGAATACTTCGTAGGGGGAAAGGTATGAGGGGATACTTCGTAGGAGGAAAGGTATGAGGGGATACTTCGTAGGGGGAAAGGTATGAGATCAGTGACCACAACGGTGTTTTATGAGAGGACAGATCTTAGCCAGTAATTATGTAAGAACAAGTATATAAAGAAAAACGAAATATTTCGGATTTCTTCTCCTACTTTGTCAAAGCTGAAGTTAGCGTTGAATGTTGACTGAAGCTCATTGGTCATTTGGGACTACTGACTACAGAGATACATATTTCCTTGAACTTAAGCGATACCCACGTCCAGGACGTGCTCAGGCTCTGCTCAGGTTCAGTGCTCAGGATCTGCTCAGGTTTAGTGCTCAGGATCTGCTCAGGTTCAGTGCTCAGGATCAGTGCTCAGGTTCAGTGCTCAGGTTCAGTGCTCAGGATCAGTGCTCAGGATCAGTGCTCAGGATCAGTGCTCAGGATCAGTGCTGAGGATCAGTTGTTCGAAGTGAGATCCCGATTGGTCCGCGACAGGTGTCACGTGGACCAAATTACCCCACGAGAGCTTGAAGACTTTTAGTAGACCTCCTCAGTTGGATTCTGATCAATTCTCTTAGTGTAGTTTTTGTACAAAATTAAAAAAAAAAAAACTAAGTTCGTTCACACTTCTGACGCAAACAATTACTATTCACTTTGCTTATCTTCAGATAAGATTATCTCCTTGTCATGTAAGTTTAACGGAGCAGATACCGAATGTGGAACAAATATTTGCTTACCTTGATGCAAATGTGTCAAGTCACTTTCCTTCATAGATACAAGTCGTTTTAAATTGTGCTAATTTATAATTTTGTTCGTGGTTTAATGTGTATTGAGAGTTTGATTTTGTTGATTAGTAAGTTCTGCCTTTGTGTTCATCCAACGTGCATTGGTCAGCCATTGATGGTATTAATGAATGTTATTTTACTCTTATTTAAAATACAAAGATGAGTGTCTGAATTACTTGGCGTTCTTCAATCTGCAATCGCGTCACTAACGCCCAAGCATCGTGTGTCCTAATGGCCATGGTTTTGGCTTTGGCTTTGGCTTTGGCTTTGGCTTTGGCTTTGGCTTTGGCTTTGGCTTTGGCTTTGGCTTTGGCCTAGTCTTTGTGGCTCGTTAGCCTAGTGGGTTTATTCCTGCGTCCAATACAGAATGTCTAGGGATTCATTTCCAGTTCGGGCTGGGTTTTTTAACTTTGAAGTAGACTCTAATTTAACTATATCATACCGGTGTTCATCTAAGCGGTGAGTTTAGAGCAACGAACCGAATTATATACATTTCCCCCAAAGAAAATCAGTTATTGTAACTGAGTGGGTAGACTGTTAGAGAAAAGCTAAAAAACAAAAAAAAAAAAAAGGTAGCGCTGCTAAGCAACCTCCTTATCTGCGCCATTGATGTTTTAGCAAAGCAACCAATGAACAATTGACAGCTAAACTCCTCCTCATAACAGTTTTTTTATGCCACCAGAATGCGTCTAGTCTATTTTAAGAATTGATTGCTATTTGACTGTTTCAGTTGTCCTGGGCCGACCTGTACTGGACAGCCATGCTGGATGTTTTCAACGCAGCGTGTTGACTGTTTCAGTTGTCCTGGGCCGACCTGTACTGGACAGCCATGCTGGATGTTTTCAACGCAGCGTGTTGACTGTTTCAGTTGTCCTGGGCCGACCTGTAGTGGACAGCCATGCTGGATGTTTTCAACGCAGCGTGTTGACTGTTTCAGTTGTCCTGGGCCGACCTGTAGTGGACAGCCATGCTGGATGTTTTCAACGCAGCGTGTTGACTGTTTCAGTTGTCCTGGGCCGACCTGTACTGGACAGCCATGCTGGATGTTTTCAACGCAGCGTGTTGACTGTTTCAGTTGTCCTGGGCCGACCTGTACTGGACAGCCATGCTGGATGTTTTCAACGCAGCGTGTTGACTGTTTCAGTTGTCATGGGCCGACCTGTACTGGACAGCCATGCTGGATGTTTTCAACGCAGCGTGTTGACTGTTTCAGTTGTCCTGGGCCGACCTGTAGTGGACAGCCATGCTGGATGTTTTCAACGCAGCGTGTTGACTGTTTCAGTTGTCATGGGCCGACCTGTACTGGACAGCCATGCTGGATGTTTTCAACGCAGCGTGTTGACTGTTTCAGTTGTCCTGGGCCGACCTGTACTGGACAGCCATGCTGGATGTTTTCAACGCAGCGTGTTGACTGTTTCAGTTGTCCTGGGCCGACCTGTACTGGACAGCCATGCTGGATGTTTTCAACGCAGCGTGTTGACTGTTTCAGTTGTCCTGGGCCGACCTGTACTGGACAGCCATGCTGGATGTTTTCAACGCAGCGTGTTGACTGTTTCAGTTGTCCTGGGCCGACCTGTACTGGACAGCCATGCTGGATGTTTTCAACGCAGCGTGTTGACTGTTTCAGTTGTCCTGGGCCGACCTGTACTGGACAGCCATGCTGGATGTTTCAACGCAGCGTGTTGACTGTTTCAGTTGTCCTGGGCCGACCTGTACTGGACAGCCATGCTGGATGTTTCAACGCAGCGTGTTGACTGTTTCAGTTGTCCTGGGCCGACCTGTACTGGACAGCCATGCTGGATGTTTCAACGCAGCGTGTTGACTGTTTCAGTTGTCCTGGGCCGACCTGTACTGGACAGCCATGCTGGATGTTTTCAACGGAGTCGTGGGCGACGAACAACTGATCAAAGACTTCTCTGGCCTTAAGGCCCACCAGAACAAGATCAAGGATCTACCGGCCATCAAGGCCTGGATCAGCAAAAGACCGACGACGAAACATTAGTCTCAACGATTGGACTTTATTCTTTTATCAAGTGCAAAAATACGTCGTGATTATTTGTATTGTTCTGCCAAACTAAAAATTAAATTACTGGACTTGTACAAAACGCTCTGTCACTTACTGAAATATTGTTAGGTATATTTTACCACCAAATTCGAAAGTTAGATTGATATTAGTGTAACAAAACACGCACAGTCACGAAATTCAACCATCATCCACAAAAAGGAGTTTATATATTAACTATGTTTGCTCTGCTTATTTTAAAATAATATAAATATTACTCATATTTCATTTCGCCGCTAGGCGGTGATCAAGTAGACCTTGGCTGCTTAGTCATCCATCAAGTATGCACTGGCTTGTATGTTCCACAGTGGCGGCTCTGGTGAGCAATATCCCAAGTGTCCACTGTTGTAAACATAAGCCCTGTAAATCCCCTGGCGGGGGCTCGTCTAACGTTAAGGTTTACCGATCCTCTGCCAGGGGATAGATAGACGCTATTTGTTATACATAGGCCACCATTCACTTGTTTTTCTCTTCGATGTGTTTATCATGAACAAAATCACCTTTTTTTAAAAATAATTTCAATCAGTATTCGACTCATTTACAGCCTTCAATTTTTAATTATCAGCTTTATTTTTGGATAAACCGTGGTGTAAGTGAAGCACATGAAGGAGTAGTGACCTTGAGAATAGAAGAAGCTATTTGCAACGATTGCGATGAGGTCGTCTATACAGAAGACCACACAGTTCAAGGACGCCGCCGAGCAGCGGAGAGAGTCCATATTCGAACGGAAAGGTTCATTGTTCGAAAGGTTCAGGAGGGTCGGACGGGACTTCTACAAGGGTCGCGGCCTCGCCGTCTTCACCAGTGGAGGTGACTCTCAGGGGATGAACGCGGCCGTCCGGGCAGTGGTGAGGTTCTCCCTGTTCGTGGGGTGCGACGTGTTCTTCATCAGGGAGGGGTACCAAGGCATGGTGGACGGCGGTGATCACATCGAGGAGGCGAACTGGAGTTCTGTCTCGAGCATCATCAACAAGGGAGGCACCGTGATCGGGTCAGCGCGTTGCTCGGACTTCAGAGAGCGGCCCGGCCGGCTCAAGGCTGCCCGCAACCTGGTGGAAAGAGGTATAACCAGCCTGGTGGTGATTGGGGGGGATGGTTCGCTCACGGGCGCCGACCTCTTCCGACTTGAGTGGTCTGACCTGCTCGACGAACTCTTAAAGAACGGAGAGATCGACAAGGAAAGCCGAGAGAAGTATAAATACCTCCACGTGGCCGGACTCGTGGGGTCGATAGACAACGACTTCTGCGGCACCGACATGACCATCGGTACCGACTCTGCGCTGCATCGTATTATGGAGGCCATCGACGCCATCACTGCGACGGCGTCGTCACACCAGAGGACGTTCATCATGGAGGTGATGGGCAGACGCTGCGGGTATCTGGCGCTCGTCGCCGCCAACTGTTCCGAGGCGGACTTTGTCTTCTTGCCCGAGTATCCGCCGCCCGAGGACTGGCCCAAGATCCTCTGCGGGAAGCTGGTCGAGGCGCGGGGGATGGGCAAGCGGCTCAACATCGTGATCGTCTCGGAGGGAGCGCTCGACCGCAACGGCTCGCCCATCACCTCGGAGATGGTCAAGGACATCATCGTGGACACGCTGAACCAAGACGCGCGCGTCACGGTGCTCGGTCACGTGCAACGCGGGGGGAGCCCGTCGGTGTTCGACCGCATCCTGGGCTGCCGGCTGGGGTGCGAGGCCGTCATGTCGCTCATGGAGGCCAAGGGCATGACCGACGCGTCCGTCATCACCATCAACGGGAACCAGGTGACGCGCATCCCGCTCGTCGACTGCGTGGAGCGGACCAAGGCGTGCGGCGCCGCGCTCGTTGACAAGGACTGGGACGAGGCTATGAGACTCCGGGGACCCACCTTCGAACGCAGTCTACAGATCTACAAGACGCTGGCCAGTATGAGGCCCACTTTACTGCGTAACAGTAAGTCTCACCATACTGACGCCAACACCATCGTCGGTTTGACCATAGCCATAGTGGTTATCGGCACCCCCGCGTGCGGAATGAACGCGGCGATACAGGCGATCGTGCGTTGCTTCTACTGCCCCGGCCGGACGGTCTACGGGATACGGGACGGGATAGACGGCCTCGTAGACGGGAGGTTTGAGGAGCTCGAGCGAGACGAGGTGATTGGCTGGGTGGGGCAGGGGGGAGCCTTCCTGGGGTGCACGAGGACGTTGCCGAAGAAGAAGATGTCGGAAGTGGCTGCGCGACTAGAAGAGTTTGACGTGATGGGGTTGATCATCATCGGGGGGTTCGAGGCGTATATGGCGGGGTTGCAGATGACGGAGGCCCGCCCCAAGTATCCTCCCCTGTGCATCCCCATGGTGGTCATCCCCGCGTCCGCCAACAACAACATCCCGGGCACCGACTTCTCCATGGGGTGCGACACGGCCGCCAACGAGATCATGGAGATCTGTGACCGCATCCGTCAGGCCTCGCAGGGACTGAGTCGTCACGCGTTCATCATCGAGACGATTGGCGGATACTGCGGCTATCTGGCGACCGTGGGCGGCATGGCGAGCGGCTCCGACGCGGCCTACATCCACGAGGAGGAGATAACTGTCGCGGACGTCGTGCGTGACGTAGAGAACCTGGTCGCCAAGATGGACTCGGGCATCGAACGGGGACTCTTACTCAAGAGCGACAAGGTAAACGACAACTTCAACACGGAATTCATCCACCGGTTGTTCTCGGAACAGGCAAAGGGCAAGTTCACCGTCACGATGAACGTCATTGGTCAGATGCAACAGGGCGGACACCCGTCACCGTTTGACCGCAACATGGGCATCAAGTTCGGCGTGCGCACGGTCGACTACCTCGTGACGAAGCTGCAGGCGTTCCAAGAGCGAGGCGGCGACATGCGCGACGACAGTCTGGAGTCTGCCGTGATGATTGGTGTGGTGAGGCGTCACTACACGTTCACCCCGCTCGTCGTGCTCAAGCCCCAGACGGACTTCGAGCAACGCATCCCCAAGGAACAGTGGTGGATGACGCTGCGGCCTCTCGCGTCCATCCTGGCCAAGCACGGGACCGCCTACAGAGACCTGGAGCATCTGAGCGGGACTGCCTGGATGGCCTACGGATCGGAGACCGAACTCACGCGCATCAAGACGGTTTCAGATATCAGACTTTAGATGAGATCGTTCCACACCGACCTTGTGGTTGTGCTGACGTCATAGCTGAGTGAGGTCAGTGTTCGAAACACCCGCCCGCTGATTGGCTCTGACTCACTCATCTATGACGTCGACATTGACAAGGTTGGTGTGGAGCAGGTGTGTATTGTAGGGTCGATTGTCTGTCCAGTGCTTCGTACCACCCAACGTTATATCTAGGGAGAATGTCCTGTTAACATTGCAGTGCTTTCCTACTAAACTCCCTCGCCCCCCCCCCCCCCCCCACCTTGTAGCTCACATGTTACACCTGTGAAGACGTTACTTATTGAAACTGTTATGATCTTCAGTGATGGATTCAAAATCCCCAGAATCAAAATTTCACAACATTTTTTTAGATTTCTGAATCAGTAATTGTTTTTGTATATTTTAAATGTGTTGCCGTAGATAATAATCGTTTCAATGGGTGATGTTTTGATTTCTGAGCCACCCGCGCGGCCGGATGTTGGGGGTAGAAGGCAAGAATATAGTCGGGGTAATAGTAGAACGCTAGGTGACATTGCACGACAGTGTAGGGGCGCGCTCGCATTCTGCTACTAACCGACTAGATAACATTGACTGACTGCGGGTATGGAGCGGCCCGCTGGCGCTGGGTAGACCTATCTACCCTACAATACCTACTCACTCAACGGTGGACGTCACCATCATTATATGTGGACCTTTTTTATATATTTTTATGGCGGATTTAATACTAAAAAACTAACAAATGGGACTAAATGTGTTTCGTACTATTTACAATACGCTTAGATTCTTTACCCAAAATAAATGTTGATAGAAAAATAAATAAACATGTGAACATTCAATGTAGACACCAGCTAGCAATTTTTATTTGCATGGGTGTGATGTCGTAAGCGAAAGTTGTCAACTACTGTCATTGAGCTTAGAAGCTTCTAAACTCAATGACAGTACTGGAGATAAATTTGCCCCATGGCCTGTTACGCGAGTCAAATGGTGCCAACTTAATTTTGTACTTTATAGGTTTGTACCATTTAACTGAAAACAGGGTTGTTATAGTTGAGAAACTGTTAGAATGACGGCCCCCTCCTTATCCCCTCCACAGCTACCAGACCCCCCTCAACTCTGTGATAACCTAACAAAATGAAATACGTAACTGAAAATCAGTTTGTTTCAGTTGTTCAGTTTGTTGTTTCACGGAGTTGAGGGGGGTCGAATAGCAGTGGAGGGGATAAGGAGGGGGCCGTCATTCTTACAGTTTCTCAACTATACCAGAGCGCTGAAGTGTGTATAAATAATTTAGTGGCTTATCACTGGCATAAAGTGTCGCTGAAGTGTATTAATAACCGGGCCAATGTTTGCAAATCTGATAAACGTGAAATTCTAAACACTCCAACTAACAAACCTCAGTGTTGCATAAGAGTGCTTGGCCGATATGGTTGACTATATCTCCGAGGCCGCAACAAAGATTAGATACCAAGTACATTGAGACTATTTGCTCACTCACTCTACACTTCTCATTCAGTGCAGTGTAACCTTAGAGCAGAGGGTGTAACGGGTGTGTGAGAGAGAACAAAGATTAGATATCAAGTACATCGTGACTATTAGCTTGCTCACTCACTCTACACTTGTGATTCAGTGTGGTGTAACCTTAGAGCAGAGGGTGTAAGAGAGATACAGTAACATTAGGTGAGTAAACGTTTGTAGTTACAATATGATGTTCAACAAACACTTTTATATCAGGGTTTCTCGTGAAAATGCTGGGCCTAGCATTCATATCTCAGTTCCTAATTTTAGATGAAGCTTGTGAGATGCTTTCCATTAACATCTCTTTCACTATCTTATTATTCAGTTATGTATTCGGATAAAACTATAATTATTTATTTATTATATAATTTATTTAATAATGATTACAACTAGAACAAGGAGAAATATGGTTGTTTGAATGTCAGTACCATCCAACACATCAACATACAACGGCTGCACTGGACCTCACTGTTGCGCCTTCAACAATTAAAACAACAATCTACAACAATAGAAAAGGTGCACCAGTGCGCACTTAGTGCACTAAGTGCAGCCCATTGGAACACGTGGTGGACTTTACATTCTATCTCACAGTGTGTACGACAGTAAATAATCACATTCGTTTTCAAGAGGTGGCATTGGGGTTCTAAAACCCACACCCGAGCCGGCATTGAAAGTCATAACATTTCTGCAGTTTCCGGATACTATCGACCTTGTATATACAATATTTATTTTTTCAGGATTGTAATCCAACTTTAAAAATCACTGAATGGCAGTTTCTCTTGCATTTTACTGCACAATTGTTACAAAATGCCACTGTCGACTCTCTTCGCGCCATTTTATGACGTCACCCATGAAACCAGCTGGAGTTTTAAAAGAATATCTATACGGACGCTTGCATAACTTTCAACTGGGACTTTTTTCAAATAGTCATACCACAAACCTTTCGTTCTCCTGTAAGAGCAGGTATGAGATAAAGTGTATTTATGTGCATGGATTGGTACTCCTGCAGTCCAATTAGTGGTACGGTACGCCTGCATGCGGTGACTAGTGCACGCAAGCTGTCTCTATCATTTAAACACTAACCTTTTCAGCTTCATACTGACCACTTTAATATTACTGAATTAACCACGTAGTAGTACTTACATACCCCGCCCAGTTCTCTTACCGGCACATTTGTGATTATCCTCACTACATTTTGTCTTTGTACTCAATCTTGTGACTGATGGTTTAACTTTTGGGGGGGGGGGGAGGGATTTACCCACATCTGTTCACTTCATTCAGCAATGGTACTGTTTCACTTATAAAGACATCCCCACCAGTGATGGGTTTGTAAAAATCTCAAACCATAACTTTAATCTACTACTATCGTAATAAGAACCGTTAAAAATATCAATACGACACAGTGAATATAATATTGGATCGGCTTCCTGTTTGGGAATACCCACACAACATGGGTAAGGGGTATCCTTCCCCCCCCCCCTCTATACACTTGGTCACGTGGTACTGATCTTGTACTGACGTTGCAGCACCATGGCACCACAACCAAAGTACAAGCTCACCTACTTCCCTATCAAGGGTCTGGGCGAGCCAATCAGACTCATCCTGAGCTACGCCCGGGCTAACTTCGAGGACTGTCGCTTCGAGATCGAAGACTGGCCCACTAAGGTCAAACCAAGTAGGTCAAGATCAACCCCTAGGTCAAATAATGTCACCCCCGTTGATACAGTGGATCCCCAGGGAAACAGGGGAGGAGCTTTGGAGGCAGTAGAAATGATAAGGACCTGTTTGTCAGCTCTTACTACAGACAAAAACACCACTGGGCCAATTCTACCCCTGCAGGCATGGCCAGAAGGGAGATAGGGTTACTCGAAGTATAACTTTGACGATATGATGGATTTAAAGAAGTTTTTTTATTGTTAAATTTACAAGACATTCTTATAAAATATATTTGTCTCTTTAATCTTAATGAAAGAAGCATGTGCTCGCATACAATGAGCCTTCGTGAAGCTTAGAGCTTAGCTTAGAGCTTAGAGCTTAGAGCTATTAATGGCATAGAATTATCTTAGTTCTTGTACCCTTTGCCAGAACTATGATATCCATCGAGGTAGAAGCTTTTTTATATAGATTTGGTACAGACACAACTTCTGAATGTTATGTTACTATATACAATACAAGAACAAATAAGATTGTTTTTATGGTATGAATTGCTAACACTATATACAGTACCCAAATAAAATATATACACACATAGCTTGTCCGATTCCGATCACCGGCAATCCTGACTGAAGGTTTCTCCGAGGTTTTTCTCAGTCGTAAAGGCGAATGCTGGGATTGAGTCGTACTAACAGCCTTCAGACACTCCCTCCAAACACCCTAACATACCTAGCTAGGCTCCAGAAGAGGGACACATCGTGAATGACAGCATTGTTATGTGTTTTTCAGCCATGCCGTTTGGCAAGGTGCCTGTCTTGGAGGTGGATGGTAAAGCTGTCCACCAGTCCATAGCCATAGCCAGGTACCTGGGCAGCCAGTATGGGCTGGCGGGAGGGGACGACTGGCAGAACTTGGAGATAGACAGTCTGGTCGAAACCATGATGGACCTTCGCACACGTGAGTACACCACACTCTATGCTCTCTAAGAGTAGAGTAAAGCAGGGGAGAGTAGAGTAGAAAAGAGTAGATTAGATTATAGTAGAGTAGGGTAGGGTAGGGTAGAGTAGAGTAGAGTAGAGTAGAATACAGTAGAGTAGAGTAGAGTAGAGTAGAGTAGAGCAGAGTAGGGCAGAGCAGAGCAGAGCAGAGCAGAGTAGAGTAGAGTAGAGTAGAGTAATTTATTTACCAGCTGATATGTACATAAAACATATATTATTATAAGTTTCGTCAGTTTTTGAAATTAATAACACGAACATAACTGTCAGGCTTATACTTCAAATATACAACTTATAATAATACGATAAAAATAAACTTAGAACAAACATAATTAATTTGGCAAATTACAAAAGATATGAATCAATTAAAATTATGCGAACTACTATGAGGGACTTTGGTGGTTTATAAAAGATACAACTGTCAAGTGAGGGGGTCTATTGTATTAGGTAAAGCAGTACTAAATCACCGTATATTTTTATATCATTCTCCAAAACATTCAGTAAGAAAGATATAAATAACGAGTTACAACTGCCAATGTGGACCGCTAATACAGTGATCTGATGTGACAATGTATAACGTGTGAATAACATCCTGTTAACAGAACTGGCAGACATGTTCTTCGATAAAGATAAGCAATCCAAAGCACTGAAGAAGGAGCCGCTCAAAGAGGTTGTTCCGTTCTATCTGGGTAAATTCGACGAGACGGTGAAACGCAACGGAGGATTCTTCGTCGGTAACAAGGTGAGATAAAACACATCAACAGGTGGACCCTGCTTTACAACATACTGGGTGAGATAGAACACATCAACAGGTGGACCCTGCTTTACAACATACTGGGTGAGATAGAACACATCAACAGGTGGACCCTGCTTTACAACATACTGGGTGAGATAGAACACATCAACAGGTGGACCCTGCTTTACAACATACTGGGTGAGATAGAACACATCAACACGTGGACCCTGCTTTACAACATACTGGGTGATAGAACACATCAACAGGTGGACCCTGCTTTACAACATACTGGGTGAGATAGAACACATCAACAGGTGGACCCTGCTTTACAACATACTGGGTGAGATAGAACACATCAACAGGTGGACCCTGCTTTACAACATACTGGGTGATAGAACACATCAACAGGTGGACCCTGCTTTACAACATACTGGGTGAGATAGAACACATCAACACGTGGACCCTGCTTTACAACATACTGGGTGAGATAGAACACATCAACACGTGGACCCTGCTTTACAACATACTGGGTGATAGAACACATCAACAGGTGGACCCTGCTTTACAACACACTGGGTGAGATAGAACACATCAACAGGTGGACCCTGCTTTACAACATACTGGGTGAGATAGAACACATCAACAGGTGGACCCTGCTTTACAACATACTGGGTGAGATAGAACACATCAACAGGTGGACCCTGCTTTACAACATACTGGGTGAGATAGAACACATCAACACGTGGACCCTGCTTTACAACATACTGGGTGAGATAGAACACATCAACACGTGGACCCTGCTTTACAACATACTGGGTGATAGAACACATCAACAGGTGGACCCTGCTTTACAACATACTGGGTGAGATAGAACACATCAACAGGTGGACCCTGCTTTACAACATACTGGGTGATAGAACACATCAACAGGTGGACCCTGCTTTACAACACACTGGGTGAGATAGAACACATCAACAGGTGGACCCTGCTTTACAACACACTGGGTGAGATAGAACACATCAACAGGTGGACACTGCTTTACAACATACTGGGTGATAGAACACATCAACAGGTGGACCCTGCTTTACAACATACTGGGTGATAGAACACATCAACAGGTGGACCCTGCTTTACAACATACTGGGTGAGATAGAACACATCAACAGGTGGACCCTGCTTTACAACATACTGGGTGAGATAGAACACATCAACAGGTGGACCCTGCTTTACAACATACTGGGTGATAGAACACATCAACAGGTGGACCCTGCTTTACAACATACTGGGTGAGATAGAACACATCAACAGGTGGACACTGGACTCACAACCAACACTAGTGGCTGCCTTGGGATCCATTTTTAATTGCATTTTGCAGCTAAACCGTGCATCGTAGAGTAAAACGGGGCTTATTCTGGCATCACACAGGCACCCTCACTATACTCCCATACAACACTAGTGGCTGCCTTGGGATCCATTTTTAATTGCATTTTACAGCTAAACCGTGCATCGTAGAGTAAAACGGGGCTTATTCTGGCATCACACAGGCACCCTCACTATACTCCCATACAACACTAGTGGCCAGGGGCGGACTGGCAGGTACGGAACTACGGAAACCCGTACGGGGCCCCCCCGGGTGGGGGCCCCCTTGGGGGCCACCAACCAACCTCCTGAAAATATCTTACGCTATATAGATTATGAAACAATAGTAAGACGAGCATAATGTGTATCTCCTCATGTCAGTGAAAAGGGACACATAGAGCTATATAGATAGACCATCTAGAAGTGCTACAAAGATGTCCGCTTTCCTCCTCAGAGCTTACTTTTGTATAGTTCAGTTTGAATTATAAAACATGCCAGTGCTGGAAATTTCTTTAGTTTAATTTTTAAAGTGGTGTTCACAGTTCAACGTGTTGTTCCACATACTTATCGTCGTTTATCGATTTTTAAACGTGTTTATAAGCGTTTAAAACAAATTATAGGAAACAATATAGTTTGAAATATCCATATCCAACAGCTCTCAGTGTTGGGAAAGTTCATTCATCAATTTAATTTTTAACAGTGGTGTTCACAGTTCAACAAGTTGCTCGACACACCTATTATCATTTATCGATTTTAACACGTGTTTATATGCGTTCTAAACAAATTAATAGGAAACAACAACCCTCAAGATTTTTGCTTGCTAGCTCGCTACTTGAGAGTGACTTTTGATAGTTTGCGAGTAAACTTTGTTATATCTGAAAGTACCATTTTGCCCATTTATAATAGCTAAAGGCTCAGTAAAAATGAAATAGTTTTCAAGTTGTACGTCATTACAAAACCACTTTCCATAAAATAGCTGGGTGACAAATCGGGCTGATCGCGTGTCTGTAAGCGTTCAAAATTTAAAAAAGGTAACTTTGTGGCAAAAATATATCATTCAGCGCCTACTGAAATCCGATCCAACGCAGCACTGAGTCATACGATTACTTCTCAAATGACGGGAACGAACTCCTATCCTAGACCTGATGTAAGGAATCAATGCAATATTGACTTTAGTTTCATTGTTTTAAATGATAGGATTTCGCCTCAAAACGCGTTTTAGACCACTAAGCATCATGCAGGGCCGAAAATTGTTTCGCCTTCGGCGACATTGCCTACGGCGGCAGGGGCTTCGCCCCAGACCCCAGCTACATCCCGCTCCCTCGTTGCGAGTACAAATTACACGATGCGAGTGGACAACTAGTAGTCGATATTTTGTAGAGGGTTGGGAAACAATATAGTTTGAAATATACAACTGCCAGTGTTGGGAACGCTTCTTCTTCAATTTCGTTTCTTGAAGTAGTGTTCACAGTTCAACACGTTCTACATACCTATCATTATTTATCGTTTTTTAAACGTGTTTATATGCGTTCTAAACAAAATAATAGGCGGAAAAATGTTCGCCTCCGGCGGCTGGGGCTTTGCCCCAGACCCCTTCAAGCTCCTCCAAGTCCCGGGGCCCCTAAGATCCTTTTCCGTACGGGGCCCTTGCCCCCCCAGTCCGCCTCTGCTAGTGGCTGCCTTGGGATCCATTTTTAATTGCATTTTGCAGCTAAACCGTGCATCGTAGAGTAAAACGGGGCTTATTCTGGCATCACACAGGCACCCTCACTATACTCCCATACAACACTAGTGGCTGCCTTGGGATCCATTTTTAATTGCATTTTACAGCTAAACCGTGCATCGTAGAGGGAAACGGGGCTTATTCTGGCATCACACGGGCACCCTCACTAGACTCCCATACAACACTACTGGCTGCCTTGGGATCAATCCTTAATTGCATTTTACAGCTAAACCGTGCATCGTAGAGGGAAACGGGGCTTATTCTGGCATCACACGGGCACCCTCACTAGACTCCCAAACAACAATACTGTCTGCCTTGGGATCAATCCTTAATTGCATTTTACAGCTAAACCGTGCATCGTAGAGGGAAACAGGGCTTATTCTGGCATCACACGGGCACCCTCACTAGACTCCCATACAACACTACTGGCTGCCTTGGGATCAATCCTTAATTGCATTTTACAGCTAAACCGTGCATCGTAGAGGGAAACGGGGCTTATTCTGGCATCACACGGGCACCCTCACTAGACTCCCAAACAACAATACTGTCTGCCTTGGGATCAATCCTTAATTGCATTTTACAGCTAAACCGTGCATCGTAGAGGGAAACGGGGCTTATTCTGGCATCACACGGGCACCCTCACTAGACTCCCATACAACACTACTGGCTGCCTTGGGATCAATCCTTAATTGCATTTTACAGCTAAACCGTGCATCGTAGAGGGAAACGGGGCTTATTCTGGCATCACACGGGCACCCTCACTAGACTCCCATACAACACTAGTGGCTGCCTTGGGATCAATCCTTAATTGCATTTTACAGCTAAACCGTGCATCGTAGAGGGAAACGGGGCTTATTCTGGCATCACACGGGCACCCTCACTAGACTCCCATACAACACTACTGGCTGCCTTGGGATCAATCCTTAATTGCATTTTACAGTTAAACCGTGCATCGTAGAGGGAAACGGGGCTTATTCTGGCATCACACGGGCACCCTCACTAGACTCCCATACAACACTACTGGCTGCCTTGGGATCAATCCTTAATTGCATTTTACAGCTAAACCGTGCATCGTAGAGGGAAACGGGGCTTATTCTGGCATCACACGGGCACCCTCACTAGACTCCCATACAACACTACTGGCTGCCTTGGGATCAATCCTTAATTGCATTTTACAGCTAAACCGTGCATCGTAGAGGGAAACGGGGCTTATTCTGGCATCACACGGGCACTCTCACTAGACTCCCATACAACACAACTGGCTGCCTTTGGGTCCATTTATAATTGCATTTTACAGCTGAAGGGAAACGGGGCTTATTCTGGCATCACACAGACACCCTCACTAGACTCCCATACAACACTAGTAGCTGCCTTGGGATCCATTTTTAATTACATTTTACAGCTAAACCGTGCATCGTAGAGGGAAACGGGGCTTATTCTGGCATCACACAGGTACCCTCACTAGACTCCCATACAACACTATAGTGGCTGCCTTGGGATCCATTTTTAATTGCATTTTACAGCTAAACCGTGCATCGTAGAGGGAAACGGGGCTTATTCTGGCATCACACAGGCACCCTCACTAGACTCCCATACAACACTACTGTCTGCCTTGGGATCCATTTTTAATTGCATTTTGCAGCTAAACCGTGCATCGTAGGGTAAAACGGGGCTTATTCTGGCATCACACAGGTACCCTCACTAGACTCCCATACAACACTAGTGGCTGCCTTGGGATATATTTTTAATTGCATTTTTCAGCTAAACCGTGCATCGTAG
The DNA here is from genome assembly GCA_945910005.1 of Isoperla grammatica. Classification (NCBI taxonomy): domain Eukaryota; kingdom Metazoa; phylum Arthropoda; class Insecta; order Plecoptera; family Perlodidae; genus Isoperla; species Isoperla grammatica. Next base: position 5,128 of record CAMDTW010000229.1, on the reverse strand, counting down.
AGGGAAACGGGGCTTATTCTGGCATCACACAGACACCCTCACTAGACTCCCATACAACACTAGTGGCTGCCGTGGGATCAATGTTTAATTGCATTTTACAGCTAAACCGTGCATCGTAGAGGGAAACGGGGCTTATTCTGGCATCACACAGGCACCCTCACTAGACTCCCATACAACACAAGTGGCTGCCATGGGATCCATTTTTAATTGCATTTAACAGCTAAACCGTGCATCGTAGAGGGAAACGGGGCTTATTCTGGCATCACACAGGCACCCTCACTAGACTCCCATACAACACTACTGTCTGCCTTGGGATCAATTGTTAATTGCATTTTTCAGCTAAACCGTGCATCGTAGAGTAAAACGGGGCTTATTCTGGCATCACACAGGCACCCTCACTAGACTCCCATACAACACTACTGTCTGCCTTGGGATCCATTTTTAATTGCATTTTACAGCTAAACCGTGCATCGTAGAGGGAAACGGGGCTTATTCTGGCATCACACAGGCACCCTCACTAGACTCCCATACAACACAAGTGGCTGCCTTGGGATCCACTTTTAATTGCATTTTACAGCTAAACCGTGCATCGTAGAGGGAAACGGGGCTTATTCTGGCATCACACAGTCACCCTCACTAGACTCCCATACAACACTAGTGGCTGCCTTGGGATCCATTTATAATTGCATTTTACAGCTAAACCGTGCATTGTAGAGGGAAACGGGGCTTATTCTGGCATCACACAGACACCCTCACTAGACTCCCATACAACACTAGTGGCTGCCTTGGGATCAATTGTTAATTGCATTTTACAGCTAAACCGTGCATCGTAGAGGGAAACGGGGCTTATTCTGGCATCACACAGACACCCTCACTAGACTCCCATACAACACTAGTGGCTGCCTTGGGATCAATTGTTAATTGCATTTTACAGCTAAACCGTGCATCGTAGAGCGAAACGGGGCTTATTCTGGCAGCACACACACAACATAACATATTGTCGAGACACACTTTAGATTTATACTGGTTAAATTAATTTGTCAAAACAATAAAAAATAGTCCAAACAACAAGCCACGAATTAAATTCCCCTGTATATTATTCATTAATCACACTACCCATGTGATTCATTACTCATGAGTTGTATGGTTGTATGGTTGTATGGTTGTATGGTTGTATGGTATGTATGGTTGTATGGTTGTATGGTTGTATGGTTGTATGGTTGTATGGTTGTATGGCATTGATAAAACTATGGTTTCAGCAGTGATGCACTGTGAAATGTCTTATCTGCTTTCTAATCAATGACAATTTCTTTGGCTTATTTCTATCGATTCATATAATGTCTCGTTGAAAGCGTAAGCGTAGGGACAATTGATCCAACTCTTCAGATGATTATAATATAACTAGTTATTGGGGTATCTGGAATAATAGCGAGGATCTCCAAAGCCTGTTTCTATGATTTAAAGTAGTAGTAGAAACTTTATTTAGCAGAAGCTATTTTCACAAGTACATAAAACAGTACAGTAACATTCACATAGTATAATGTACAAAAATAATAATAATGTATAACAGTACATTACTACATTACTGTACAACATTACAGTAGCACCACGACAATAACTATAACATTGCAAGTTAATTAACCTACCAACTTTATTCACATATTACTGTAGCAACACATGTACAACACACAACTATAAATATAATAGTGACTATTAAAACATAAAAGTGACTGTGTTTATGATTGCCGGTATTGACAGGTTGTTTACTTCCTAGATGACGTGGGCCGATCTCTACTGGGTGGGGGTTCTGGATTACTTCGGCGTTATGTCTGGTTTCCGAAGTGGAGCCGAGTTGATCGAGGGTTACCGGAACCTGAAGGAACACGAAGAGAGGATTCTCGCTATTCCCAGTGTCAGAGCCTGGGTCGAGAAGCGGCCCAAAACAGCCATGTAGATTAGAAGACGTTTAGCATAGTGCTAAGAATTAATGTGTACTAATAAACGTACTACAAAATGCAATTTTCAGGAAATGATAGTACGTATACATACATCCTTATTTCAGTTACACACAAAACACAATTATTGTGCGCTACTTCAACAATTAGTAATAACAAAATGTAATAATAATAACAACCATCAATTCAAAGTTGTTTTGTTCTAAAGTATGAATTTGGCTAAAATCATGGTCAAGATGATACTTCATTCCTAAGTGAGGTTTAACAAAATTTGGAAAACAAAACAGGTATTTGTAGTAAAAGTAAATATACACTAATAAGCGGACAACGCGGTAAGGTTTCTATATATCTGGTTTGAAAATGCTATGTTTAGTAACGTCTACTTATGAAACCGACCAAACGACAAGACTGAGAATAACTTGGTATATTATTAAACTTTATTTAGTCGTCGCATTGGATGTAATTTATCTGAGGTTTTGATTTATACCTACTGTAAGATGTTGACAATAATACAAATAAAATAAATAAAATAGTAAAACGAAAGGAATTTATTATTATTTCTGCTTCCAATGTAGAAGGGTTGCAGAGTTAGATGTCCCGTTCGAGCTGTATGTTTTTAAGGCTATCGAAATGATCTGGTGATCTGGTATATATATAACCTTTTTTGAATTTGATTACTTGCTCTAATTTTCACCTATGATAAAATATCAAGATTTGAAGTTGTTTTTTAACAAGAAACCAATTAGTAAGCTGATTCTCCTGAAGTAGCTCGTTGCCTTCACCAGCTTCACAGAGCAAATGATGCAAACTACTTTCAGGAGTAATTGCAAAATAATTAAATTACTTTCAATTTAATTCATTTGCACAACAATCCGAAAATGGATAAGTAGTAAAGTAATACCTAAATAAGCAACCTAATCTACACGAGATATACAATAACAACGCGTTGATAATCACCATACCTACACTCAGGGTGCGAACTGACAGGGGGGGGGGGATTTTCCCCCTCTGGTAATTTCATCCCTGGCTCTGTTTTACTGGAAGGTATCCCCGCCGAGGATGGCTTAATCCCCACCTCTGGATACCCAGCTCTTATATCAAGTGACTTTATCTCGTAACGTTAATGAATAATGCGTCAATACACATGAACACAATACACATGAACACAATACACATGAACACAATACACATGAACACAATACACATGAACACAATACACATGAACACAATACACATGAACACAATACACATGAACACAATACACATGAACACAATACACATGAACACAATACACATGAACACAATACACATGAACACAATACACATGAACACAATACACATGAACACAATACACATGAACACAATACACATGAACACAATACACATGAACACAATACACATGAACACAATACACATGAACACAATACACATGAACACAATACACATGAACACAATACACATGAACACAATACACATGAACACAATACACATGAACACAATACACATGAACACAATACACATGAACACAATACACATGCGTGTACACATACATTCCTAGCCATGATGTGTTTGAACCAAACCAATGGACTCTCAGATCGCTTCTAAGGCCATCTCGAGGGCAATAATACCCCAAAATATGTTTTACCTATGGCGGCTGGGGCCTTTCTGACCCCTTCCTGCCCACACAGATACTATATTACCATGTCTATACTACCTATACTACATACCTATACACCTTACCTATATAGGTGACCATAATTCAAAACTAAAAACCCGGGACACGGAATAATGGGTGTGTGTTCGGGGGGTGGGGGGGGGGATAATATTCTTCTTTTATATAATAATAATATATAATAATGTGTTTGACATAAAACTACAGACTTGATCATGTAATAATTGTAGCATTGTTGAATAGTTGGAACATTATTGATCTGTGTATCATACGCTGGACTCGCTCGCTACGACATGACGAGTTATGTTGACGGTCGGTGAGTAATCAGACAGTGATAACAGTAACTACGCAGTACTTGGATCGCCTGACTTTTGTTTTGATGTACAAAGTTGTTGGCGTAGCAATCTGATCTATCTGGTAGAGAACATTATTTATTGGTATTTCACTTATTATAACCTGTGGTACTTGTACAGAAAGTTTATAATATAATATTGCTTTGTTGCTATTGTTGTAAATGGACAAACATCTCGTCTACCACTGACGTAACGCTCATAGTGCGGGGGGGGCGGTATTATGGTGCCCCCCCCCCCTCCACAATTTCCCCAAATATCCCCAAATTTGGCAAGATTACAACAATAACAATATTTAATATTCAACATCAACAATATTATTAACATAACATCATTAACATTATCCCCCCCCACACACAAGTTATTATTAACCACACGCACAGTCAGTGGCTTATCCAGAGGGATGCTGGGGGGCTGTAGCCCCCCCCCCCGATCTGAGCTTTAAATACTCTGCAAACCATCTAAATTTACGCAAAAAGTTAAAAAGATTTACACATATTAACAATCCCGTGAGGTGAGATTGTATAAACTGTAACAATATAGTAATTTTATAATATATAATAATAAGTAAGTTTCAATCACTAAGTTTCAATGGTAATTTCATCCCTGGCTCTGTTTTACTGAAAGGTATCCCTGCCGGGGATGGCTAAATCCCCACGTCTGGATACCCATCTCTTCTTATATCATATCACGTGACTTTATCTCGTAACGTTAATAAATGATGCGTCAATTTACACATATATTCCTAGCCATGATGTGTTTAAGCCAAACCAATGGGCTCCCAGATCGCTTCAAAGGCCATCTTGAGGGCAATTATACCCCCCAAAAAAGTGTTGCCCCAGACCCCTTACTGCCCACGCAGATACAGATACTATACTCGGGCACCCCCCCCCCCCCCACCCCCCGCCCCAACAATTCGCACCCTGCCTATACAACCTATACTGTACATGTAGGGTGACCATGATTCAAAACTGAAAAACCCGGGACACGGAATAATGGGTGTGTGTTTGGGGGGAGGGGGGGTGATTTTCTTGTTTTCAATGGAGGCCAGGGTGTGTTCTTAGTGTTGTTCCATGGGTGATTTCGGTCTTGCCACCGTGATCTATTGAAATCACACTTGCATTGGTATTTGGCTTCTACCTTTTTATTTA
>CAMDTW010000228.1:12500-18557 GCA_945910005.1 Isoperla grammatica | reverse complement strand
CAGCTCGGGGGGAGTTTTTTCCCTTTTTAAGAAACAACCCCTCTTTGATCGAGGGGTGATGTTTTTTGTGTTGCCCGCGGCTGCGTCTTATTGAGTTGTAAAATATCCATCCCCGTATCATCCAGCCGAGGCAAACATGGCAAAAAACCGATCGAGTTGGATTCAGTCAATTAGGGCGTTTCGAGGGTATTTAGCGGCGACGAGACGAGACCTGTCAATCATAATGACGTCACAATAAACCAACGCTCTTTGGGCACGTGGGTAAATGACATAAGAACGACACATAACAATAGAAAGATCACCGCCTATGTTGAAAACTGCGCGAAAATTCCAATTTAAAACTATAGTATAGTATTTAAAACTATAGTAATAAAGTATGTATAGTACTTTATAGAAGGAAGCGGAAGTACATTTGTTACGTTTCGCTCCCCATATCGGCAGCTTCCTCAAGATTGATGACAACTCGAGTGACGTCAGCAGATGAAACATGGCCGTCGTGTATAATAAAAAACATCCCCCAGCCATTATCTTAACGGGCGCTCTGATTGGCCAGTCGGCCAGTAACGCCCCTCCTGATTGGTTTAGGGGTGAGGGATGACTCACCGAGTCTTGAAATAAAATAGGGGATTGTATTTGGCAATCGGGGGAGGTTTTAGTAATGAAATGAAATCGATAGGGCGCCGTTCTGTAGTGCAGGATGCTGAAACTGAGATGCGATGTCGTGTGCAGGGGGTGAGTTGAGTTGAGTGGCGCTTCGCTCGTGCCCCCGTCGTCCTCGCTTCATCAACAAGCACAATCGTGGACTCCCAAAGCCAAAGCATGATCTCCCCGTTAGCATCTTCCCCACGCGTATTTTCATGTCGTCATCATCTTGTTTTCAAATCATTTCTCGTGCCCCCTCTTCATATTAGCGTGGTTTGTTGGATACTTGGGAAGGAATGTCCGAGTAGGACTCAATCTCATAATTCGTCTTGTGACAAAGAAGAACCCTCGAGAAAACTCTTTGGTCATGATTTCCCTGCCCGACATCGAACCGGCGACCTCCGGAGTCTCGCGTCGTATATACCACTGAGCCACCTTCAGTATACTGGACTGTCGATCACATAAACTCATTCAACTTACAAATAATTTTTTCAAATGGACACATTATATCATACGTTCCTCGTTCCTATGACGACTTCAAAGACACCGCTAACAATTGCATCGTGAATTAATAATTTAGAATTGCAAAAACCACAGGCCGTACCGGGAATCGAACCCGTCAAATCAAATGCACCCACATAAGCAACGATCTTCCTGTATAGTAAGTCTATTGTCGTTGTTTGTTTCCTGCCCATCTCTGTCAAATCTTTCACATGTGAGTAATGCGTAAAGTGTTCTCCCGCTCCTGTGCCCAGAGAAATAATAACACTAATAACAACAACAACAACAACAGATAATAACCCGGGACCACGTGACAGTATAAGGGCTTAGGACGCAACACAGACAAATGGCGAGGGGGGTAGGAAGCTATTTTTGGTTTTTACGTCCCTGTCAAAACACAGTTCGTGTTGGGGCGCCCTTATATGTAGGCGCACTAGGACACATGTGAGCCACAGGGCTGATTGTTGATGATTTGCTGACGTCAACGCTAACAAGATCACGTGACTGGCTTAGACGCATGCGCACTAGGACACATGTGAGCCACAGAGCTGATTGTTGCTGACGTCAGCGCTAACAAGATCACGTGACTGGCTGGGAGGTGTTCACGCTGACTACGATCATGCTCTCGATCTCCTGTTTGGGGGCGGGTGGAGGGTTCAACCATGTTTGATCATCCACCGTGACCAATGCGCGAAACATACACCTAGACTTTTTTAATGAATACTATACACAAAATTGAAAAGCATAAAACAGGGACGATGGGGATATCATGTAAGAACTAAATAACATTATTGCATGAGAATGTTTTGAAATATTCCAAAGTGTACGGTTGTTATATTTAAATTACCATTAATACCACTACCATTATTAGTTAGTGAGTTTAAATAACGTTTTGGTGGTGGTTGTTGGGAGGGAAGGGGAGGGGAGGGGGGGGGGGTGGCTTTAGCACAATGTAAATACAGTCTAAAGTCGAAAAATCTGTGCACAAAACTAAATTTTAACTTTTTTTATAATTATTGATAAATTAAATCAAAAAGTGTTCAACTTTTTACTACAAAGTTCTATCGTAAACTTGTGTTGATAACCTAGTTGTAAAGAGCGCGATTTTGTGTGTTTTGTGTAAAACTACGCAAACCCGCAACGTTTCGGTCGGCATAGGAGGTAACCGATCACCCTTCGCTTCGATTCCTTATTTTCGTCTCAGAAATGCATCCGTATTTTTTCCCCGGCCCGATAGATAGATAATGTTCGGCATTGTGCTCCGTCTTCTTTGCCGTTTTTGTGCCCGGCCGACCGCAGAGGATAATAAGACAAGACGGGTGTTTTAATGAACGGGCTTCCTGTTTTGGAAGGAAGTTCCGAGCCGAGCCGAGCGCTATGATGGGCTGTGGGTCAGCTGTCTCTCCTAAATCACAGTAGGGCCTACAGGCCGGACAATATCGGGCCGGCCGCACACTACATCTAGTCGGACAGTCGGGAAAGGACAGCCGCACACTAGATATAAGTCGGACAGTCTGGAACGGACAGCCGCAGACTAGAGGGAGGACAGGCGGGCGCAGGCTCCAAGAAGATTTTATTTAAAAAATCACATTTTCGGACATGCCCACCCTTCGTCTGACGGAGAAGTTGACGAAGGCCTTCAACGTGTCCGAAAAGTTGACTGATTTGTCTGGATACATTCAAGGCGCTCAGATCTTTACCTACCGCTCCTTTTATGCACGCTGTTTCAACAAAATGCAACAGTTTTCTGGTGTTCTTTCATAAATTCGTAAACACAGTCTTTCTCTTGGTATAGTGCAAAAACCTCTACTATTTGCCTAGGCTATTTCTTTATTGCTTTATTTCATAATTAATTTTATTTTTTCCACCATTTTTTAATAAATTAATTATTTATTTATTTTAAGGATTATAATAGTTACGTTGGGGCAAGTCTAAGAAGTGTGAGGCCCGGTCCACCTGCCGCCAGCCAGTGTGCGGCCCGCCTCGCCGCGCGCACATCCACGTGCTCCTGCTACAGCCAGGCACGCGTCACTACCACCGCAGCTGCCAGCCTCGCTAACCACCCTCTCACGGGGGATGAAATAGAGCAATTTTTATGATTGGCATAGCCTGGACGCCGGCAGGTTACCGGGGGCGCGGGCCCAAGCGGCTGTACGGGCCCCGAGCCCCGGGCCCCTCGGGACGTGAACCCACGGAGCTCTGGTTTCTGTCAAGCCCGCCTGTGTATTTTTTAAGTGGCTGAGATATTTCTGCCCCGGAAGCCGTAATGATGTCGTGATCTTCGCTACTTCCTCGCGGACCACCCCCCTCCCCCCCCCCCCCCCCCCCCATCCCCTCGCACCCTCGGTCCACCCCCACCCCCGGCACATGATGGGCTGCAGACATTTCTAGTTTGTATTAATTAGGAAAAAACTACCCTGTCGTAAGCGTCAAGGCTGGGGCATTCTGCACGCTGCAGTTGCCTCGGGGGGTTACCAGTGGCGTATGTGCTAAAAGAGAGCAGTGGCGCAACGCAATACGCACCCCCTAAGTGCCAGCATACAAACCTACCCCTACGGCCCCACCCAGCGACAGACAACACAACAGAGAACACATCTCACGTTTTTGTGCTCCACTTTTGCCCTTTTCAAAACAACTGCTCCATTTGTGAGAACGTGACTGAAACGACTTCTTCTCGTTCTGCATTCTTTAGTTTCAAAGGCTGTGACTTGACTTCCCACTGCGCGGGCATAAAAAGCCCATCTGGAAGGCTGTGTATGACACAAGCGTGGTTCTCGAGTAGCAACAACACTGGCATGTCCTCAACCCACCCTTATGATCGACGTCGCGCTGATTTCGTTCAAGGGTTTTGAGTTCATCGGGCACATGTTAATGAGGGGGGGGGGGGGGGGGGGGTTAGCTGAAAGAATAATTATATTCTTTTCGTAAGAATACATGTTGTATATGGGGACTCTCGAAAACCACAGACGATAGTTTTTTGGCGCTCCCATCTTGCAATCTAACGCCATTCAAGTGCTGCTAACTATATCATACTATAGAAGCCATCTACTATTGTTATTTGTCACTAGTATTGTTTTAGTATTATTTGGAAAAGTAGCTCCGCAAACGTTCTATAGGAGCCCAACGTTGGCTTGTCTCTTCAGGTCACGGGGGGGGGGGGGGGGGGGGGTAAGCTGGAACAAAGTTCTCTCAGTTGAGATTCAAAAACGATATTTTGTGTCCTTTCCTGGTTGGAACTTCCCTTTTGATATTTTAGACTTTAGTTCCCCCCTTCCTTTCCACGACGGCGTAGCGAAGCCACCGACTCTGCACCCTCTCTCGCTCTCTCTCGCTCTCTCGCTCTCTTCGCTCTCACTTCTCGTGCGAAACCAAGAAAAAATCCGACCCGTAACAAAATGTAAATCGTGACATTTCAAGTCCGCGTCGATCGTTTTGGTCAAACGGTCAGTTTAAAACATCTGTTGGGGGGGGGGGTTAGCAGCACAGATTAACCAGCCCCATTAATCACTCTGACCCCTATTGTCACGCTTAACCCCACAAGGGCGCATTTTATGGGCGAATTTGAATGCTCGGGGCAAAGATCCCGACCCCCCCCTCTGTCTCCGGCGACCACAACTCGGAGCGCACAAAGGGCGTTTTGACTCCGAGGGGTGACCTCCACTCGTACGGTCAGGTGACGAGTCAAGTCACAAAGCGCGCAACACTTTAGCGGCCGCTTTATTTGTGACCTGGAGATATTTATTGCCGGACTTCGATTTGCGCGGGGATACTTCCGCGTCCGCGTTGCAAACATATCTCGCCCCCCCCCCCCCCCCCCCCCCCCCCCCCCCACGATGCGACCATGGCTGGGGGGTGCCCAGATAAAAAAATGGCGGTCGAAACTGGGAGAAATCTGGAAATTGAGACTCGATTCGTTTGAAAATTGGAAACAGTAAAATTTACCACAAAAAATAATACATTCAAATGTCACTATCTCCTTGCTTCAACAGATCTTGCCACATTATGTGTCATGTGTCGCTAGTTTTGATAGTGAGAGGGCTGCCTGTTTTCGCTAATCCCAAAGCCGGACGATACTCAAGAACCATAATCATCATTTCTCATGGAATTAGTATAGTATGAAATACTGTGCGTGAAAGTCTTCACTATTGCCCTCATTGCGTGCTACTCGTCACCAGCACCATCTCACCACAGCTGAAAGCCCATTGGTCGACCACGCCGCCTCAATTCACAGCATCAGCATCTGCAAACGTCGACAGACAGACTGAGCCAAATTGAATTCTCATAGAAATCAAAGTTATTTATGGGGACAGTTTTTTCTTTTCCCCTCTAAATGAGTGAAAAATTCCCAGGTGTGGTTTGTGTGTGTGTGTGCGGAATGCGGGAGGTCTTGACGAGATGAGAGTTGTCACCCCGGAGTGACATCGCGGACCTGGGCACAAAGGGTTGAGTCTGTGTTCATCGCCTCCCGCGGAGAAGGGACTGAGGGTCGAGCCCCGACGCAGGCAGCTCGCTCATCCATTACGTTGCGCATTCTTTTAGCCACGATCAGGTAATTCACACGCATAACTCTGAGAAATACCCACGCAAAAGCTCCGTTAGCCCAGTGGATGAGCTCGGCTGTGTATAGGAATACCCTGGCTTATCAGATGTCATCTTCTGGCAAACCCCAGGCTGAGACATGGCCAGAAGACATGTTCGGACAAGTTGCGGGGAGAAACTAAGATTGTAATTGAAGCAATTACTCGTCACTCTAGAATGTATGACTCATTCATTTCAAGAACTTTTAATTATTATTTATTATACCAAAATTATCCATTTTATAGTATTTATTTATTCAATATTTAACATACAGCGTATTCTGCCATTTGGGCGTGAAATAATAAACAATAAACATAACAATAAAAACAGAAACAA
>CAMDTW010000228.1:0-7500 GCA_945910005.1 Isoperla grammatica | reverse complement strand
GCAGCCAGAGGACTTCTTTCGATGCATGGCTCATTGCAACGTACTCAGCTTCCACCGTCGAGAGTGCGGTCGTCCTCTGCTTCTTACTGCTCCATGATATTGCTGCGCCGGCTAACATGAACAAATAACCATTAATAGATCTTCGATCTATTTTGCAGCTCGCCCAATCCGCATCGCAGAACGCTTTCATCTCTTCTCCGGTCCTTTTATACGTCAAACCTAAAGTTTTCGTCTGTTTGACATATCGTAGTATGTGCTTGACTCCTGTCCAGTGATCTCTACTCGGTCGATCATTGAACTGGCTCATATATGCGACAGAAAATGCCAGGTCGGGTCTTGTTCCTCCTGCAAGATACAACAATCCTCCAACTGCTCGCCTGTACTGGTAGGCTCCGTCTCCAGTCATAACTTCGTTCTCTGTCGCCTTGTTGAACTTCATTCCAGGATCAAGTGGCGTTGATGCCCCTTTGGCGTCTTCCATCCCGAATGTGTTCAGTAGTTCTCGGACATAAGTTGTTTGGTCTAGAGTTAGTGAACCATCTTCTTTTCTGTCCACACGCATAGATAGTATATGTTTCGCTCTTCCCAAGTCTTTTATGTTAAATTCTTTGCCTATTTTTGTTATAAATGTCTTGATTATTTCTTCGTCTTTGGATATCATCAACAAATCATCAACGTATACGCCTACGATGAAGTCACGATCTTCATTAAAATAAATGCATGGATCAGCCTTCGATCGTTGAAGTCCACTTAATTGAAGGAACTCGTCGAGTTTTGTGTTCCACTCTCTTCCCGATTGATGCAAACCATAAAGACTCTTCTTCAGCATACATACTTCGTCTCTTCTTCCTGTCTTGCACCATGGACTTGGCTGTTCCATATAAACTTCTTCCTTCAATGTTCCATTTAGATATGCCGCTGTGACATCGAGTTGATGTACTTCCCAGTTTCGTTCAGCTGCCAACGCCAGGAGGATTCTAATTGACTTTATCTTCACAACTGGAGAATACGTCTCGTGATAGTCGATGCCTTCTACTTGCGTATGTCCCTGTGCGACCAATCTAGCTTTGTATCTGTCCAGATTTCCATCTTCGTCAAATTTCTTTTTAAGGATCCATTTACATCTGACAATCCGTCTTCCATTTGGTCGTGGGACTAGAACCCATGTCTCATTCCGACTTAGATTATCTAACTCCTCTTGAATAGCAGCTTCCCATTTCCCAGCATCAGGTCTGGATAAAGCTTCTTCCACTGTACTAGGATCTTGTTCGGTATCCTGTTGCACAGCTGCATTGCAGGCATAACATTTCTTCTCCTGCGTCTTCTTCTTAGCCAGTCGTTCCGAACGTCTTGGAATTACGTCCACGTCAAAATTTCGATCAACAACAGTTTGCGATTCAATTAACATAGGGTGGTTTTCATTCATCTCCCCCATGTCATCAACCTGCTGCTCTCGTTCTGCATTTCCATGTCTATCTGCGGGATGCGTCTCGTCTTCCACGCTCTTCACGCTAAACAGAATATCTTCTTCACAATCAGTACTTGTACGCGGGGTTGTTTTATTTGTCGTTGTCTTACATGGAAATGAATACTCGTCAAATACCACATTTCGACACACAAATATTTCGTCGGTTTTCATGTTCCATAATTTGTAACCCTTAACACCGTCAGGATATCCTATTAGCACACACTCTTCTGACTTTGCATCAAGCTTCGATTTCTTCTTTCTTGGATTTACAACACACCAAGCCTTACATCCATAGACTCGTGTGTGGTTTAGTTTCGGTTCTTTTCCCAACCATAAACTCTCTGGCACCTTCCCGTCAACGGCATTAGACGGACATTTGTTTCTAATGTAGCATGCCGTATTAAGTGCGTCAGCCCATAATGTTTTTGAAATACCAGATTCAATTAGTAAACATCTCGTCATGTCCATTATTGTTTGATTCATTCTTTCAGCAACTCCATTTTGTTGCGGAGTTCCAGGAACTGTGGTCTGCCGTTGAATGCCATAACGCTTCAGATAAGCATTGAATTCATTACTGATATATTCACCACCATTGTCACTTCTTAACACTTTCACCTGCCTTCCATGCTTATTTTCGGCCATTCGACGGTATTCATCAAACTTGTTGAGGACATCACTCTTCTTCTTTATGGGAAACACCACAGTGTACCTCGTGTAGTCATCAATAAAAGTGACGAAGTAATTTGAACCACCTTTTGATCTAGGTTCTACTTTACCAACTACATCTGAATGGATCAACTCCAGTGGCGCTGTTGCTCGAGTAGCTTCTCCTACAGCGAAACTCTTGCATTTCAGTTTTCCCAGGGTACAAACTTCACAATTGACCACTTCTCCTTCATTCTTCTTCTTCTGGTTTTTATTTGGTTTGTTACAATCGATTAATGTTTCTACTGCGTCTAGATGAAGATGACCTAATCTTCTGTGCCACAGGGATCTGTTATTTCCCTTTGTGAATTTAGCCTTGGGAACAACTTCTTCTAATTTGTACAGTCTTCCCTCGCGAAAAGCTGTGAGTATAACAACTCCATTTTTCTCTAAAACTTGTGCTTTTCCATTTTTGAAAACGACTTCTAACCCTCTTTCTTCCAGCCTTCCAACTGAAATAAGGTTGCTATCCAAATTTGGTGCAAACAAGATATTATTCAACTGCATGTTAATTCCTCCATTCTTCTTGTTTAGAATAAATTCTGCATGTCCAGTCCCTAAAACATCTAACTTCTCTCCATTTGCAACTTCTATGTTTGATTTACATTCCTTGAATGAATGCAATTTACTTCTGCATGGTGTCATATGCTCAGTGGCAGCACTATCTAAATACCAGACAAGGGGATTAAAGTTCATATTATCTGTTGCTCTAAGTGCTTTGCCAGCCACCTTCTTGACTTGTTGAACAGCTGGCTTGCTTCTTTCATGCCCACTGTTTTCACCACCTGGACAGTCTCTAGCTATATGACCCCATTCACCACAGCAGTAACAACGCACTCGTCGTCGATCGTTGTTATTTCCATGGGAATTTTCGTCTTTGCTGTCAATTCTTCTTCTTTCGTTAGCTGAGAATCTCCGCGGGAATTGCTTCTTCTTACTATTTGTGAAAAGTGCTTTTGCTTCTCCTTCTTCTTCTTCTTGAACACTTTTCTTATCTTCTTCACGTCGCAGTATTCTCTTTTCTTCAACAAGTAGCCTAGCCTTTACCTTCTTCGTCGAAAGGTCATTCTCATCTTGCTCTAGATTGAGAATGAGTGGCTCATACGAACTAGGAAGCCCCATAAGCATTACCATAGCTACTTCCTTATCGTTAAAACCATACCCACTACTTGTCAGTTTTCGATGCAGATCCATTAGACGTCCTAGATAACTTTTCGTGTTTTCGTTTTGTCTCTTTTGAACATTAAAGAAGTCGCGCATTAACTGGAGAATGTGTAAGAGACCATACTTTGAATGTATTTCTTCTAAAATCTCCCACGCTTCCTTCGCACTTGTACAACTACCAATGTCGTCTAAATAATTGTCTTCGACAACAAGAAACAAAAATGTCAGAGCACGATTGTTTTTCTTTTTATCTTCGTTATTTATGGTATCTCCGAAACCTGGATCTATTGCATCCCAGCAATCTTTTTGGACTAGCGCTGCTTTCGCTCGTATTGACCAAGTGTGGTATATATCTGAGGTTAATCGGGGAATTTTAAATTCGTCCATTGTGATAATGTGCACTCAGCTCACAATATAGACGGACAGATATTTATTTTGTTTTCGTTACGTCAACCAGAAAAACAAAATGTTGTGGTGGCACTCAGCTTCCAACAACACCAAGCAGTTTATAATAAATCAAAGTAAAATATTACTTACATGTTAGTGATCCATTCTGTTTCAGCCTTGGGTGTTCTGGGCCCATAACCTGTTAGAATTATTGTGGAATGACTTACTGCATGGACACACATAACGATAAATACTTTAGTTTAATTAAAGAATGTACAATTTTGCTATCATCACCTCAGCCGCCGACGTCGTTATCGGTTACCAAAACATCAACAACAAGTTCACAAAGTTCTTTGGTTTCAAAGACTAACGTCTCTTAATGTTCAAGGAAGCGGTGAACAACTTCTAACACAAGATGCCCCGGACAAGTTTTTTTACCATGCTAACCTGTCTCCTGGCTGAGTCCCTAGTGAGGAACAGGAAGCCTGGATGGCGCGAGGGAGATTATTGCATCGCAGCGGCTTTCACACTCACAGTGCGTGGTGCATTGGTTGACTGTTTGGTCACAGACACCTACAATCCGTTATCTATGGTTTGGTGTTTAACGACGCACTCGAAAGCTATAAACTACTGTGATGGTTTCGAATTTCAAATTCCCGAGATAGATATAACCCTGTCACTGTCAGTTCAATTTCAAAAACTAAAAAATACACTCCTCAACAATAACGTAGATAATTTCACCTTTGAGTCCCTGAATGCAACATTCACGTGACTGTAGATCATATACTCATATCATGTCGGGGGTTGGTTAGACTTTAGAGGAAAGGGACAAAAGTAGGAGACCAATATTCACGAAAAAGAGGAGGACCTCATTGCGTCACCTCTTACGATTTGCAGTGTCACCCTTGGCCAAATTCTACCCAGCTGGGGACTGCATATCGTCAAAATGCAAATAGAAATAATTGGGTCGCGGGTGCGCATGAAGCAAGTAATTCCGTTCTACATAAGAAAACTAACAGTACCAAGGACTCCAGGTGGAGGAAGTGTGACAGCTCGGCAGGCGTGCGCTACGTGCCAGGGTGCAACCTACCCCGGGGCGCAGCGCGTGCGTCACCGGGAGGGGAAGTTGCGGCAGGTTTTACCAGAGCGATGATAACATCTCGTTCAAGACTTCGTCACAGGGGCAGTTCCTCCCTTCACATTTACACGGCACGGGGCATTCCTCCCTCTACACGGCACGGGCCGCTCTTCAGCGGTAACACGCATTATCTACATCGGGAGGGCGCCAGTTCGATACCAGCCACCGACAATCCTCCCTCAAGCTTGTTCCAAGGTCCTAATGATGTGATGATCCTGCTTATAGTTCCAGACTATCCCCCACTATGACGTCAGCCTGCGGGACCAAACGGTGGACGCTCAGGTCGCGAAGAGGGCCGCCACGAATAAAGAGAAAGACATGACAAATTCGAAGTGAGCAACTCTGTGATGGATGCGGAATAGGGACGAGTAAAGATATAATATGCACGAGAACCCTCTTTGCGGGCACCGGTCACCAACGGTGAGGAACCCGCCACAATCGAACCCTAGTTAGTCACCGGAAGAGGGGCACCTAATTATTATTACTATTCCGAGAATTTTATAAACAGGTTGAAACTTGTTCGGATCAAAGAACCAACACAATATTGGGCTTAGTTTGTAATCGAATACGAACAGGAACCTGCATTTCATTCATCATCTGTATTATTTGGCACTTTCTCTCATTTTACAGAAAACAATGGTTTTAAAAAGTATTCTAACTAACTCACTAACTAACAGTCTAACTAACTAACTAACCGGAACTGTATAGTGGCACAGATTGAGCTCTGACCACCACAAATCGTTGACACAATCTTTTCTTAGAAACTATTCGAGAAAATGGTAGAATGCAAACAGAAAGTTTAATAGTACCCACTTCACTTAGCTAGTTAATTACTTTTGAATTAAAACATTATAAATAGATTGAGTGCGTTGGTTGACTCTGTCCCGTTAGCGGCCATTCCTCCCAACAAGCTTGATAGAAGTAGCATTCACAGGCGCGCGTTGCTGAGTTGACGACATATTGGTTTTCACTTTTCCGGGTGTTCTTATTTATTTACTTAGCGCATGGAAGCAACAGCTCAATACTCAACAAAAATACAACAAAATTCTTACAATATTCACAGTTCAGACTATAGATATGAGAGAAAATGATGCATCTTTACACCATCTCGCTAAACACGGCTATAAAGCCCCCCCCCCCCCCACACACACCCACCACCTCATCAAAGCCGGTAACATTTTGTAAGTAGGTCTATTGCAAATCGAAATTACAAATGGAGGTGATAATCGACAAATACTAATAAACAAATCAATAATTACTGAACACCGATATATATGACGTAGTATTAGTTACAGGAAAAAAACAAACGAAAATCAATATTGTTATAACTATCTTACGCTTCCCTTCATACAAATCCCTTCATTCATACTTCAGACGCATCAGCGATGGGAATTATCTCCACAACGTGTCATACGCGTGTCTTGAAACAACTTTCCCCATAAATGAATGAATCGTGGCCAACCGGCGAGCTTTAATTTCAAATACCAATCACTGATTGGCCGAGCCACATCGGTAAGATATAGTCTCATATCTACCTGTTGGGAGTGAGTGCGACCTCAGTATCACCCTCGACAAGTAGATTAGCACCTCTCCGACCCACGCAAGTCCTTGGCAGCCGGAACCGATCCTGTTAGCATTCAGGACGACGTGACGTGCCACTCAAGCAACCCCCCCCCCCCCTCCCCCCCCCCCCCACGTGGAGCGGTTCCTGACAGAAGACGAGAAGATCTACTCTGCTGTTTGTTACGTTTCCAATTCGGAAAATAAAATATTTAGCTGTCCCGTAAATTGTTCCCCCCACGTAAACCGCCATCAGAAGTTGAATGAAGCTGTAAGTCGTACCGGGGTACTGCATGGCAACACTCTGCTATCACAAGAGAACAAATGAGGGCTGGGTGAACGAGCCCTACGTTGTAAATACCTGCGGAACTATTTAAAACTGTGCAAAATTAACGTTCTCTTTTAGTGATACCTTGAGAACGCTACACAATATAAAAAAGTGATAATTGTTCGAATTGTGGTTTCATATTAACTAAAAACTAGATTTAAAAACTGGTATACAATATAAAGTTAGAGAATAGGGCCTCAGTCGCCTCTTACGACTCGCAGAGCTATCTCCAGGCCAAACTTGGGACAAACTTGGAGGCAAGGGGAGGAAAGGGACAAGTAGGAGGATATAGTTTCAAAGGGGATAAAGGAGGAATGACTCTTACGACAGGCAGAGTTACTCTGAACCTATTATTCTACCAAACGGGGGAAACTTGGTGGCAAGGGACAACTAGGAGGCAAAGGGGGTAAAGGAGGAATGCCCCTTACGACAGGCAGAGTTACTACTGGATCAAATCTACCCCACACGAAGTAGTTGCAAGATGGCGACTTACATGATCCTCCTGGCCTTGATACAATATGTAATGTTGACGACTGTTTGTCTGCGAGGGAGGGAGGGTTGGTCAATGAAGCTACGCGAGGGAGGGACGGTAGGGGAAGGTGGAGGGGAGGACGGAGCGCCCGCTCGGCTCTGGTCCGCTCAGTTGTGTATTGATACGTGATCGGTCGTGACGGACAGACCGATAAGTGACCAGAACGGACTGACCGCAGTGCCTTGTGCTTTAGGGCCAGTTAGTTACCTAGTTTAGTG
>CAMDTW010000227.1:17500-22087 GCA_945910005.1 Isoperla grammatica | reverse complement strand
AAAACGCTCTGTGTGACGCGTTGATAAGCGAGCGCGTCCATATCCACGAACTTTCTGACTAAAAGGTCTCAAAGCTAACGTCATTCAAGAACGACAATTAACAATAAACAAAAATGCGCATTGCAAACATTTTTCTAATTTCCATAGCTATTATACTTCCCAGTGGTCGAATTGGAACTATATCTTTGGGGGGATGGTTAATATTAACATGTACGGACTTTCGTGGGCTGTAAGGGGTCTGGGGCGGAGCCCCAGCCGCCGGAGGCGAAAAATTTGTCAGGTCTTTTTCCCCTCAAGATAGCTTGTAGTGCGATCTGAGACATGAAGCCACTAAATCACTTATTGCAATAATTTATAGAAAACGTTTTAATAGTGCGCTTTATTCTTAGAATTTAAATTTGATATTTGCTACATTTTTTATTTTATAATTAGAACTTACCAGTATTGTTTCTAATCTAAAAACAACAAATCGACACACAAGTGTTTATATTCAACGCGATATCACATAATTACACTGTAAAATACACTCAACAAATCACTCACGAACACACGCAAACAAGTAAAATTCGACACAAGAACGACTTTGCAATGCGCGGTTGCTGCTCCTTCAATGTCCACTGTGAACTAAACGAGCAAGACGCTCGTGTCACTGTGTTGCTCAATAACAAAACCACGTTTTTCTCAGAAGCTGAAGTCTTTGAACCCTTTATGCCACCAATGGTGCCACTGTCGAAATAGGTCATCCCTTTACTTTTTCCTTCTACTCCGAACTAGAGACCATCCGAATAACACCACCAGAAACCTACCTGTAGTGGAGACAGCTGTAGCAAAGATTACATCTTTGACTGGAGATACCCTTATTATCTGAACCTCTGCGGAAAAAGCATTTTTTTTCTTCACTCGCCAATTATATTGTGGATTCAAAGAAGAAGAAAAATTCATTTTTAAAGTTAGTAAAGCCGTAACCGACTGTCACAAAAATATTAACTAAATTTATGTGTCGAGAAAACACAATATATGGTATGTTATGCAAAATTGCTGTGTTTCGTTTGGGGGGATGGTTCCAACAATGTTTCTTTTTGGGGGGATGGTTATGCCAATGAAGTTCTTTTGGGGGGATGGCATCCCCCCGCATCCCCCCCCAATTCGACCACTGATACTTCCTGACATTGTTAAAGGTGTCCAATGTGCGTTGCTAAGATTTTTCGTTGTCATTTCGTCTAGTATTTTCTACGCGGTCCGCCACCGTTACTAATACTTATTTACAGCAATATAACTTGAATGTAATTTCTGACTCTAATACATATCAGATCGCGTTTATATTAGTATATACGTGACAGGACAAACATTTGCTATAATATAGCCACCTCACATTTTGCCGTTACTGTGTTTTAGAAACATATTTTCGAGTAACTTTGGTGTAACTTTGCCAATACTTATCAGATCGCCATAAAAATTAACATATTTGTGACCGGACAAAACTTTGATGAAATATGGATATCTCATATTTTGCCGCCAGTGTGTTTCAGAAAAATACTTTCTAGTAACTATGGTGTAACTTTGTAACTTCTCAACCGATTCGGTCACAAAACTACTGGCATTCAATCCACATCGAGTCTTGTGAATGGTCGAAATTTCAACTTGATCGGACGTTCCGTTCGACCGCTATCGCGAAACAGAAAAAAAAAAAAAAACAACAGAACGAGTGCCATAGGAGTGGAATGGCGACGCTCGCTTAGTTATGTTTAAATTTGTTCAGGTGTGTACGAGTTCTCCCCCACAATGTACTAGATCTTGGAACAGTTTGTTTGCAAAACCCCAAAGGTAGACATTATTAGCATAATGCAGAAAAATGAAATTTCCCTCAAGACTGAGCTAGGTGAAGTTTTAGTGAATTTCTGCCAAATAAGTCCACTTTGTTCGATTTATTGTACTGTTATACAGGCGCGTCGGAACGTTTATAAGGGGAGGCAATTCCAGACTCAATAGATGGTAATGGTAAATAAAACGAGATAAAAACAGTTGGTCAATCACCCGCATCGTTTAATTTTTAATCGCAACGAGGTGGGTGATATATCTGGGGCCGACCGGAGGCAATTTCGCCATAGGCGAAACACAAATTTGACCCTGCATTAGGTTTTATGCCCTAAAACGCGTTTTGAGGTGATAAATCTTGTCATAAAAAACAATACAACGTATAAAGATTGGTTTCTTCCTGGAAATGAATTGTTGACAGTTGACACAATCATCCGACGTTGCTTTCCCAAAAAGTAGAAGTTTTGACTTTTCGGGCACGGAAGGACCACACACTTATAATATATATTTTCATATCTGAAATCTGCCCCCTATGCCTCCATGGCATGAAAGTTATGGGGCAATGCCCCCCTTGCCCCCCCTGTTCCGACGCCACTGCTGTTATAATTTTTTTTTATATTATCCTGTATTATACAAAGTTTCCCTTTTATATTGATGGTATAAGTGCAATGTACTTATAGTAATATATTAGAATAATTATAATAATCCGCTGTGAATTTACTTGAACATAATATTTTGTTAATAGATGTTTGTGAATTGGGATTCTTCTCTCATTGAAGTTAGATCAATCCATATGTCACAATCAATCAATGATGTTGGAAGCTACAAAATGTGGAATATGTAAAAAAATGTGTGTTATTGGAATTAACCATAATTGTATTTGTTTTAGCCAATCATTGGTTTTAGCATATTAGTTGTGTGTGTTTTCAAAACTTCGATTCGCTCATAGCCTAGATGTTGCGCTTATCCGGAAAGAGTATTCATTTCTATTCTGAACGACATTATTATTGCTTGAATGGGTTTCGTAGAAAGCAGTCGGCTTTCGGCTCTTGTTTGTCTAGCCTATGCCTCGAGGACACAACCTCCACTGTTGAGCCTTGCTCGGTTACCCCCCCTCGCCGCCTCAACCCCCGGCCGGCTACCGAGCACAACTCCAGGTATAAAGTTCTTGAAAATGCCACTACACAGAGACACTCTCCACGCAATGGATGATTATCACGCACAAGTAGTTGATTACTTATATTTAAAAGACTACATGAGTTATCCACACGAAACTAATTGCATGACCTCGAGAACGCATTCAAGTATATGTGCTCTTTTTTAGAACTGTTTACATGCTAAAATGAAGAAAATCGATCTTTAAAACTATATTTGGCACAACACATTGGGCAAGAAATTTAAGTCGATTATGAAAAATCTTAATGCTTTTGAAAAGAGATTGTAATAATCTTAAAGAGCGTAAAATTATCAATACAGTGACTATATTCAAGGTCTTATTTCATAAGTGTGGCGTGTGCCAAAAAGGTTTAAACACAGCTGCGGCCGCAGGACTCGCGCGCGCGACGCACAGCCTCATCCGCAGGGACCAGCACAGCGCGACAGAGTTCAGCGTTTGTCACCAGGAGATCCAACCAGCCGGGTACCCGACTACGATTGTTTGTTGGTCAACCGCGTCGCTGGAGGATTCGCTGAACACGGACCTCACTAATGGAGATTGCTACCCTCATACGTGAACAGAAATTATAAAGTACTCCAATAGGCAACTCTATAACAAATAGTTTTTATATTATCTAAATGTTTTTTGTTTTACATATTTTCCGTCATTATAAACGTAATTAAGATAATAAGTTCTACATATTTAAAGGACATCACAACACTGTGATTTTACGGCGTTATAGTATTCGTTATTTTTTTTAATGATTTATGGCGAAAACTAGAAGTCTCTAGCTTGTACCAGAAATTTATAATAAATTATTGAAATGACCCAAGTTTTGGTGGTGCGCGCGCACCCGATAATCGTGACGTCACGCTTGCGCATTTTTCAAGTCGAAGCAGACGCCAAATTATGAGCCAGCGCCGTGAAAAACTCTCGCTGTAGCTGAAGATATGGTGCTCAGAGGAAAACAAATGATATCATTGTGTTCTGCGATCTTTTCTCTTCAATAACATTGTTAAAGAAAATGTTTTTGTTGAACAGAAAACATAGTTTTGATTAATTTTCCAAGTTCCTTTAATTTCACTAAATTAGCGTGTTTTTAACAACATTGAAAGCGGATAAGATAAACGAAATGTTAAGATATTTTCATACTGACACATAGCCACATGCATGCAGAAAAATAAAAAAAATACGGCATGTATATTGAGGGAAACTTGTGCACGTGTGCGTTTAATATATTTAGATGCATTTTCGGTCAACTGGGCGGCAGTACAAGCGATCGCCAGACGAGTCACGCCAGCGGCTGACTGTTGTCAGAATACTACTCATCCAACAAACGTAAACTTTACTTCGGTCAACTGGGCGGCAGTACAAGCGATCGCCAGACGAGTCACGCCAGCGGCTGACTGTTGTCAGAATACTACTCATCCAACAAACGTAAACTTTACCCCAACCGCTGTAGCTCGTGATGGATCATAATTGGCGCACACCTGTCTAGTATGAGACACAGGGACGTGGGTTTATATCCCGTATGCATGTGTTAAATGTTATCGGTCATCATCACCTATCATACACTCATTCTCTAATGTATCTCTATAATAAATCCTCTAATAAAA
>CAMDTW010000227.1:0-7500 GCA_945910005.1 Isoperla grammatica | reverse complement strand
TCTAGCGTGGCCTAGGCTAGTCCACCTAGCTATTCAGAATTCATGTTTCAGGCATAGGCCTATGGTCATGTAAAATAATTGCTTATTACCATCTAGTCACAACAGAACAATGATTGTTGTAGATAATCATGTACAAATACACTTGCACATCAATTGTTATCAGCATTATCATGCAAATACAACATAAAAAACCAAACAATTAATTATTAGCTAAAGGTGTGTACTTACAGTTATCCATGGTGAAATGTACATGAAGATCACCATTTTAATATCATTGTTGCAGATGGCACAGTATGGACAACATCTAGATACATAGATAGTGATTGTTGTTGTTACATTATTATAGATGGCTGTGCAGTATAGACAGCATCTAGGTACATATCTAGTAGTTGTTGTTGTTCCCTACACATGGTTTTTTCCTGATAAACAAAACTCCGCGCCTCATATCTTGCAAAGAAATACATAACAACTTTGAAAGAGAATCTCTCTTCAGTGCTTTGACAATTGAGTAGCGCACTCTTCCCGTAATAATAAGTACCATGGTGTGGAGACGAATAAAACAAAAAAGATTCCATGTTGTCTCGAAAATGACAGCTGTCAAAAACAAGTGACTGTCGAATCAAGTGACTGTCGAAACAAGTGACGTGTTAGCAGCGGCTCAAGGCCGCGGTACGCGGTCTTGTCATGGATTTATAATAGTGTGTGATACAAAAAAATAAAAAACAAGCCAGAGTTTGAACCTGGAAAAGTACAGAAACCGTGGTTTACTAGATAGTCAGACAATGACTCCCATCAAACGTCCTAACACCTGTCGCATCGCGATACCTGTGTGTGCCTTGTGTGTGCTTGTCCCCCCGTGGACCGTGCTACGTTCCGTTCTACCTTGCGTGTGTGTGTTCCGCCTCTCGCCCATATACACGCCAAAACTTTCTTCTACGGGCTTGGGCCCTGCCCGCCATTGCCCTCCATGTCGCCCCTCAGGGGTGTCCCTTGAGTGGACGAACATTGCGCTTCTCACCCCTCGCCCCTGCCTTATCTGCTCTATCACCTCCCCCCCCACGCCGACGGCACTTGCCAGTCCGATGTCCGACATGGACGACGCCCCTACCCCCTCGCCCGACGAGCCTGGCTGGTCCCGGGTCGAGACCCGCGAGCAGCAGCTGGCCAAGAAGCTGAAGAGAGTTCGTGACACCCCTGAGAGTCCTGCTGCAGCGTCGCAGACAGACCACCCGCGTGGCGACTGCGCCAGCCCTCCAGCCAGACGCAAGCCATCCCCTCCCCAGGCGCCTGACTTGCCACTTGAAAACCGTTTCGCCCCGCTAGCCGATCACGGCTACACGCAGCCAGCGGGACCCGCCAGTGAGGGTTCGACTCCCGACGCCTCTATGGAGGGCGTTGAGGCCGCTGCGCCCCGGAAGGTCCGTGTGCCTGCCATCATGGTGTACGGCTTCGAACGATACGTAGACGTGCTTGCCTGTGTCCAGCCGCTCGTCGCCGCTGACTTCTTAATAACCCCGCGCAACGGCCACTTCAAAGTGGCGCTGACGACGCCGGCCGACTATAGTGCCGTCACCGCCGCCCTGCGCGCTCACCACGCCCAGTGGCACTCGTACTCTACGGGGGCCGTCCACACCCGTAAGTTCGTAATCCGTGGCCTCAGCAGCACCCACGAGGTTGCTGATGTTCGGGCTGACCTGGCGGCGGCCGGCTTCAATGTTAAGCATGTGACCCAGCTCACAAAGCCCGGTGCCTCCCCCGAGGCCCCGCGCGCTCGCACCCCGCTCTTCGTCGTTACGATGGTTATCAGTCCGGAGAACAAACCGTTATCAGACCTCACGAGGCTCGGCCACGTTGTCGTCACAGTGGAGCACTACCGGGGACAAAAAGGGGTCCCCATGTGCTACAATTGCCAGCGCTTCGGTCACGCGGCCGCCTTCTGCGAACATAATCCAAGGTGCTACAAGTGCGCCGGCTCTCACCAGGGCCAGTCGTGCACAAAGCCGCGCGACCAGCCGGCCACTTGTGCCAACTGCTCTGGGCCGCACCCCTCGTGCTCCCGGGCGTGCCCCCATTACGCCCGAGCCCTCGAACGCCAGCGCGGGTCCGGCGCCCAGCGCCCCTCCGCCCCCGCCCCCTCCCGCCCCCGGCCTGCTAGCTCGTCACCACGACGCGCTGGCTTCTCTTATCGCGACGCTGCCTTCCCGGCGCTGCCCGCCGCCGGGCCCACAACGATCCTCGGTGCTCCGTCTCCGGCTCCGCCCCCGGCCACCGCCCCAGCCAGCCCCGCGGCCCCCCAGGCTCCGCCCACCCACGCCGCCGAGACGGGCGATTCCCCCTGGGGGGTGGTGATCACCTTCGCGCAGGCGATTGCTCGCCTTCTCCCGACCGACCACGCGGTCTACCACATGGCGGGCATGCTTCAGGCCCTTGCTCAACACCACCTACTCAGCCATGCCCCCTAGAAAAGGACCTGGCCTCCGCATCGTTGCCTGGAATGCCAATGGGGGTATTAAGGCAAAAACTCCGGAACTACTTCTCTTCATGCGCGAGCACGGGGCCTCCATTGCCCTCCTCTCCGAGACCCATCTTCACCCAGGCATTGTTTGGAAAGTGGCCAATCATGCCGTCTACCGCACCGACCGACCTGGGGCGCACCGTCGCTGCGGCGGGGGGACGGCGATCCTGGTCGACTCTCGGGTCCAACACGTTGAGGTGCCGGTCCCACCGCTGCGCCACGTCGAGGCAACCGCCATCGAAGTTCGCCTCCCTAGCGGCCCTCTCCGCCTCTTCTCAGTCTACAGACCTCCATCCGGGACGCTCACGGACGGGGACCTCAACGCCCTGACTTCCAGCCCTACCCCTACCATCGTGGCGGGTGACCTCAACGCAAAACACCCATCGTGGCACTCCGCGGTCTCCAACCGCCGAGGGGACGCCCTCTTCGCCCTAGCCCAACTCCACGACTACGTGGTGGCTGGCCCCCTTGACCCCACTCACTTCCCATTTGTGCCGCCCCACACGCCTGACGTCCTGGACGTTGTCCTCCTCTCCCGTGTCCGCTGCTCATACGACGTCGCGTCGGTCCCTGCGCTGACCTCCGACCACAACCCCCTCCTCATCCGCGTCGGAGACAAACTTCTCACGTCACCCCCTCGGTCATTCCTCGACTTTAAGGCGGCGAACTGGAGTACCTTCACCTCCTCGGTCCAGACCGCGCTCCCGTCCGCCCCACCCCCCCTTCCCACGGAAGCGGCGGTTGACTCGGCCCTCCACAGCCTCACGTTCGCCATCCATCGTGGCGTCGAGACGGCCGTGCCAACGCGCACGGCCGAACGGGTGACGATCTTCGATCTTCCGGTTCGCCTGCAACGTGCGGTCGCCGCCAAAAATGCCCTTCGCCGCCGTTGGCAGCGATCGCGCACTCCCGATCTCCGGCGGGCGCTCAACAGGGCCTGCTCGCAGCTACGGATTGACATTTCCGCGTATCGTGCTGACAAATGGGATGACGCTGTGGCCGACCTTTCCTTCGAAGGCAACTCTGTCTGGCGGATGGCGCGCACCCTGCAGCGCCAGCCCCACCCTGATCCGCCCATCGCGGGCCGCCAGGGTCTTGCTTGCGGCCCCGACGAGAAAGCCACCGCACTCGCCGACGCTCTGGAGGACTCCTTCCAGCCTAACTGCCCCACCGTGGATTCTCCAGCCATCGCTGATGCCGTCGCGTCCCACATTGGAGCGCTCCCGGCCCCGTGCGACGTCCCTGCTGGCGCCCTGTGCACGATGGCGGAGATGGCGGCTATCGCGCGAGAACTTCCGCCCCGCAAGGCTCCGGGACCAGACCGCGTCACGGGGCAAATGATCACTGCCTTGCCTGACAACGCCGCCCACCTCCTCCTCGCTATCTTCAACGCCTGCCTCCGCCTGCAGCATTTCCCGGCGGCGTGGAAGGTTGCGAAGGTCATCACCTTCCTCAAGCCGGGAAAGTCCCCCCGAGACCCGGGCAATTACCGCCCTATCAGCCTTCTCTCCATTCTCTCGAAGATGTTCGAGAGAGTGATACTTGCGCGGCTCCAACGTCACGCTGACGACCGTGACTTTCTCCCGCCCGCCCAGTTCGGCTTCCGCGCGGGCCACTCAGCTGTCCACCAGGTCGCCCGCGTCGTTGCAACGATCCGCGCAGCGTGGGCTGAACAACAGGCGGCTGTCGGTGTTTTCCTCGATGTCTCCAAGGCATTCGACCGCGTCTGGCACGAGGGCCTACTCCACAAACTCATCGCCTTGGACTTCCCGGACTACCTGGTGCGGCTCACGAGCTCTTACCTCCGCCGCCGCTCCTTCTTCGTCCAGCGGGGGGGATCCACCTCCTCCGCGCGGCCCATCGGGGCTGGGGTGCCCCAGGGCTCCGTTCTGGCGCCCTTCTACTTCAATGTCTCCACTCATGATTTCCCGCCACCTCCCCCTGGTGTCACCTACTTCTTCTTCGCGGATGACGTCTCGGCGGTAGCCACCGCCTCCCTTCCCGAAGTGGCCGTTGCGCGTGGTCAAGCTGCTCTCGACGGCGCCGCGGACTGGTACACCTTGTGGCGCATGGGCCTCAACGCCTCCAAGACGTGCGCTACCCTATTCCACCGCTCCCATGGGCCGGAGCCGGCACCGTTCCGCCTCCACGGCGAGGACGTCATCTGGTCTAGCGTCTCCAAGTGCCTCGGTGTCCTGCTCGATCGCCGCCTCACCTTCGGGCCGCACGTCGCCGCCGCCGTTGCCAAGGGGTCGGGCAAGTTGGCCTCCCTGTATCCGCTCCTCCGTAGCGCCTCGATGTCACCGGCGACGAAACTGCGACTGTACACGTCCGTTGTGCGGCCTGCGCTTAGTTACGCTGCCCCCGTGTGGTCCTCTTGTGCCGTGTCGCACATCCGACGGCTGCAAGTACTCCAAAACAAGGTACTCCGCCTTGTTGCGGAGGTCCCGAGGTCCACTCGAATGGCCGACGTACACAACGACCTGGGCGTCCCCTTGGTGGGCGACTACCTCGCCACACTCGCGTCCTCCTTCTTCACTCGCACCGCCGATAGTGGCAACCCTCTAATTCGCGCCCTCGCTGCGGCGTCTGCTCCGCCTCACGCCCCGCGCCGGCCCGACTACCCGCATCCAATCGAGCCACCCGCGAAGAGGGCGCGGGTGCGTGCTGCCTCTCCGCTGCCGCCGACCACGGGACCCCGGGATATACCGCCACCCGCCGTCGCCACGTCTCCTCTGCCGGGGGCGCCCGCCCCGCCACGGGTCCCCTGTGCCTCTTCGTCGGTTCCGCCGCGCGTTTAAGGCCGCGACCGGCGTCCCCCATCCGCGTCGGCGCGGACATTGCCATTAATTTCCTGTGACTAGCTGCTAGCTACGATAAACACATATCTATCTATCTCCATGTGCGCGTGTGCGTTCGTGTGACTTGGAGCCAGCGCCAAAAGTGCGCCTCGCTCGTTGACTCTTGGCGCGCGCCCGGTGGCCAGTGTGCGAACTAACCGACCGTCCTGCGGTCTTGTCAGTCGCCTCATATTTTCGCAACTCCTAGTTGCATTCGCCCTATTAGCCGCTTCTAATAACACTCGCAATTTTGGTTGGATTATTGGCACATCGTGTCAGGCACCGACGCCTTCAAGGGGGTGCGCCTCAGATCGCACGCAAACCCCCCACCTAGATGCTTTGTTGTTGTTGAGTTATTAAATAACCTGCAGCATTTCCCGGCGGCGTGAAAGGTTGCGAAGGTCATCACCTTCCTCAAGCCGGGAAAGTCCCCCCGAGACCCGGGCAACTACCGCCCTATCAGCCTTCTCTCCATTCTCTCGAAGATGTTCGAGAGGGTGATACTTGCGCGGCTCCAACGTCACGCTGACGACCGTGACTTTCTCCCGCCCGCCCAGTTCGGCTTCCGCGCGGGCCACTCAGCTGTCCACCAGGTCGCCCGCGTCGTTGCAACGATCCGCGCAGCGTGGGCTGAACAACAGGCGGCTGTCGGTGTTTTCCTTGATGTCTCCAAGGCATTCGACCGCGTCTGGCACGAGGACCTTCTCCACAAACTCATCGCCTTGGACTTCCCGGACTACCTGGTGCGGCTCACGAGCTCTTACCTCCACCGCCGCTCCTTCTTCGTCCAGCGGGGGGGAGCCACCTCCTCCGCGCGGCCCATCGGGGCTGGGGTGCCCCAGGGCTCCGTTCTGGCACCCTTCTACTTCAATGTCTACACTCATGATTTCCCGCCGCCTCCCCCTGGTGTCACCTACTTCTTCTTCGCGGACGACGTCTCGGCGGTCGCCACCGCCTCCCTTCCCGAAGTGGCCGTTGCGCGTGGTCAAGCTGCTCTCGACGGCGCCGCGGACTGGTACACCTTGTGGCGCATGGGCCTCAACGCCTCCAAGACGTGCGCTACCCTGTTCCACCGCTCCCATGGGCCGGAGCCGGCACCGTTCCGCCTCCACGGCGAGGACATCATCTGGTCTAGCGTCTCCAAGTGCCTCGGTGTCCTGCTCGATCGCCGCCTCACCTTCGGGCCGCACGTCGCCGCCGCCGTCGCCAAGGGGACGGGCAAGTTGGCCTCCCTGTATCCGCTCCTCCGTAGTGCCTCGATGTCACCGGCGACGAAGCTGCGCCTATTCACGTCCGTTGTGCGGCCTGCACTTAGTTACGCTGCCCCCGTGTGGTCCTCTTGTGCCGCGTCGCACATCCAACGGCTGCAAGTCCTCCAAAACAAGGTACTCCGCCTTGTTGCGGAGGTCCCACGGTCCACCCGAATGGCCGACGTGCACAACGACCTGGGCGTCCCCTTGGTGGGAGACTACCTCACATCACTCGCGTCCTCCTTCTTCACTCGCATCGCCGATAGTGGCAACCCTCTAATTCGCGCCCTCGCTGCGGCGTCTGCTCCGCCTCCCGCCCCGCGCCGGCCCGACTACCCGCATCCAATCGAGCCACCCGCGAAGAGGGCGCGGGTGCGTGCTGCCTCTCCGCTGCCGCCGACCGCGGGACCCCGGGATATCCCGCCTCCCGCCGTCGCCACGTCTCCTCTTCCGGGGGCGCTCGCCCCGCCACGGGTCCCCTGTGCCTCTTCGTCGGCTCCGCCGCGCGTTTAAGGCCGCGACCGGCGTCCCCCATCCGCGTCGGCGCGGACATTAACATTCATTTCCTGTAACTAGCTGCTAGTTACGCTAAACACATATCTACCATCTACATGTGCGCGTGTGCGTTCGTGTGACTTGAAGCTAGCGCCAAAAGTGCGCCTCGCTCGTTGACTCTTGGCGCGCGCCCGGTGGCCAGTGTGCGAACTAACCGACCGTCCTGCGGTCTTGTCAGTCGCCTCATATTTTCGCAACTCCTAGTTGCCTTCGCCCTATTAGCCGCTTCTATTAACACTCGCAATTTTGGTTGGATTATTGGCACATCGTGTCAGGCACCGACGCCTTCAAGGGGGTGCGCCTCAGATCGCACGCAAACCCCCCACCTAGATGCTTTGTT
>CAMDTW010000226.1:7500-64210 GCA_945910005.1 Isoperla grammatica | reverse complement strand
AATTTCTTTGCGCAAATTACCTGTCTAGACCCGTAAAGTAGTTACGGCTGGACTGCGACACGAGCAAACTGGTGCGCTTTACATCCGTGTACGTAAATCACCAACACTCGAAAAGTTTTTTACGTAGGCTTGAGACTGCAAGCATTTTGAGAAGATAAGGGTCGAGCGCATGATAATATGCACTTTATTTCTTGAAAGTGACTCTTTTCATAATTAAGTTATGGAATAGTAAAAACAGCATATACTCAAGTGCCTTTTCACCGGGACACGAAAAAATTCATAAAAAAAAACTGGTCACATAATTGTGTTTCAAAATTGTATTCCATCATTCCTAAGATAGCAACCTATAGCATACTACATTTTCGTGTACTTGACAAATATGGTCTAGAGGTTGAATTACATGAACGTAAAGACTTTTAAAGCTATCGGTACACGTAATAAATAAAAGTGTAATTTTTTTAAAACCACTTTTTGCAGATATAATATCAATGTTTATCAACCTTCATCAAAAAAACTTAATTGAAAAATGTTAAGTTACCTAGATACATTCACCTTAAGCGAAATGGAACATGCAATAACCATGCTATGGTTCACAACTGTCACAGTGGATTGAAATACTCATAAGAAATGATTCAATTTTATTTCTTATTTCAACTTCTTATGACGAACCAATCAGAGCTCGAGAAGAGAAGGCCTACTCCAGTCGAACCGGATATGGTCGTTGTTGTTGTTGTTGCTGTTGTTGTTAATGTCGTCGTCGTAGGCTTCTTGCAAGCCTGCTTTACAACAATGAAACAAATGAAATATAACGATTGACAAACATCAAGCTGTCAAACAATAAAATATTCTGATTTTGAAAACAAATCTTCAAAACAAACAAGAGATCTACATAACTTTCACAACTTGGTTGCCCATCATTAATCGTTTAACTGGTGAGCAGTTACTATCGCCATACCTCGTTTTCTTCATAATGTTGCAATTTTATTATTTTGACAGCCCGTTGTTTGTCAATCAGTTCGAGGGCCGGGTCGGTGCTGGCGCTGCGCCTGCTATAGGTTTGGCGTAGGCAGTGACTATGGCGTCAGATCCGGTCGAAAAGTGCTCGATTGAAACGCTCTCCTATGTTGAAATAAGGTACTACGGGTCTGTTGTGAACCAGTTCGTTGTTATTTCACTATTTCACGGATTCTTATTTCAACCCTTATTTCAATTGTGGATCGGCCTTTAGATAAGACACTGTTAAGACCCTGCTAGGACGTCCTAACTAGTAACTAGACGTCCTTAGTTAAGTCTCCGCCCGACTGATGTGAAAACGAAGCGCGCGGTGGCCGGTTGGAGTTTTCGTAGTGGGGGGAGGAGGGGTACACGTCGTACGTCACACATAGACATTTGCAAGTAACTCGAAGCAAAAGTGTTTTTTCAGCAGGAACGGTTAGGTAGCCGTCCGCCACGATTTTGGCGACGTTGCCGGACTTCATGGCATCAATTATAGTTTGCTGTGAGGACAGGGGTTCAAGTTCTTTTAGCCACGCCAGGCATGGTAACTGTGTCTGTAGAGGTTATACTTTATGTATACACGATTGAAGTGTCGTGGATATAGGGGTTCAAATACCTGAAGATACAGTTTATTCCTCCTAATAGGGATATCGTTAAATACCGACACGGATATCGTTTCAACAGAGGTGGCTTTTTTTCTCCAAACATATACCGTAATATTTTATTTCGTCCTTCTCGGTTCTCTAGTAGTGAAAAACCTAAAGATATCGCGAAAGACTGGACCTCAGGTCTCATTGTGATTATACATTCAACAGTCACGTCCAATGTATCCAAACAATGGTGCTATATCGTTATGCGCTCAGTTAGTCGAATACAGTATCTGTAAGAAAAGATCATTTCATGTTTGTTATTTCTTTATTGATCGATAGTGCAGTCACCTGTTCGATTATGTATAATTGAAGTTTTTAAGTTGCGTATCCCTATAAAGACGTGGTGTGATTGGTTTTGTCGCAGAG
Organism: Isoperla grammatica; assembly: GCA_945910005.1. Lineage (NCBI taxonomy): Eukaryota > Metazoa > Arthropoda > Insecta > Plecoptera > Perlodidae > Isoperla > Isoperla grammatica. The sequence goes on along the minus strand of CAMDTW010000226.1, from coordinate 62,198 downwards.
AACAGTATGTCGTTTGGGAGGTTTCAAGTATGACGATCATCGTCGGAACATTACACATCTCCCAGGACGCCGGCTCGCAGATACGAAACGTGACGCAGTTCGTGGTGCATCCTCGTTACGTCCATTGGAACCTTACGAACGACATTGCCCTAATCCAAGTAAGTATACAATAACAGTATAGTGTCAACAAGACCGCGCCGGTCAATTTATGGCTTCTTCCCGTCTTTCTACGGTCTCTGCCGGTCCAAAATTCATCAAACTCGGTCCACAAATGGCACAATTGTCCACCATAACAGTTTCAATAGCTCATTCTGAAGCCATGATTAAGGTAAGCGCAACGGTCTTCACTACAGTATAAACGCATAGTATGTAAGCAAACGGTGTAGAATTTATAGATTTGGATCACGAAAAGAGACAGTACACAATACACATGCACGTCAACAGTCATACCGAATTTGAGCTTGATCCGTTAATAAATAAAAACATGCAACCCCCCAAACATCATTAAGAGGGGTAACAAACCCCTCGTCGACAGTGTATGTTCGGCGTCAAATCTATAATTTAGATAGCTATAGTGAAATAAAGCAAATTATTCCAAATGTTGACACTCCGTACTCGAGTTGTACTTTCCTTGGTGAACGCGTGTGCATTTATTGAACAAAATCCCTCGCACTTTAGTATATTGATTTTTATCCCCATATCTCTCGTTAGCCTAGTCATGTACGCGTCACGTTGGACCAGCGCGCGTCATTATCAAACAACATTTCCCCTGACACGCGTTAGTTCATCAACGGTACCGTTATAATATTATAATACAAGAACAACATCTCGATACTCTCGTTACATATCTTTAATGTGAGCACATATACTAACGTAACATCAGTAAAGCCTTTGATACTATTGACCACCACCTTCTCTTAATAACCTTGTACGAATAGGTGTAACGGGTCCTGCTCTCACATGGATAGAGTTGTACCTGACTCATTTCATTTTCATTTCATTTTCAGACAATTTTATTCTCAACACAGAATACAAACATGCTACTAAAAAGTGGCTATTTATAGAAAGTTGGAGAAGCCTGCAAAGTCATGGAGACTTGAGTGCAGGCCATTTACAGATAGTGTACAATATTAATTTTGTCAGATGGCGGCAATAGGCATACTTGGAAGAAAGGTCGCTAAGGTCGCTATACTCGGAAGGAAGGTCGCTCTCATCGCACTCAGACTGTACAGATAAAACCAGCCTCAAGGAGCATTCCAGTTCTATCTGTTCCTTTACCTGTCTCTTGTGGAGATACTCAAGGCTCACTTCTAGGTCCCCGTCTATTCATCATCTATATTAATGATCTGCCCAAACTAAAAAACAGTATACTTAACACTGTATCCCCCGCCATTAAACAACTGTCACTATCACCATAGCCCGATCTCGGGTTGACATAAATATACTATTAAATTCTAGCTCTGTGGTATGCACTCACCCTTTGTCGTCTCGGCTGTCGTCCCAACACGAAGACTGTCGCTCTCGAAGAGGATATCCCCTTCGACGAGCCGAACAGCCTTCGTTCACTAGCACACAGGTCTCCACTCCACACAACAGCTATATCCACACTGAGCTTTTATTTCTTGTTTATATCTAAAAACCATAGCAACTCCGACAACAATCTTATTAGAACAAATTCAAATCATTCTGTTTTCTTAAGCTTCCTCTATGATCATGCAACCGCCTTCCATAGATGCCACACAACAGCTCCTTCTCTATGCTGATGGCCATACTGAAGTACGATACTCAGTTATCTTAAGTTCAACTAGAGTGTGCATCGACCTTAAGTACGGGGAGAGTCTACTGGCCACACTGAAGTACGATCTACTCAGTTATCATAAGTACAACCAGAGTGTGCATAAACCTGAAGTACGGAGAGACTGTACAGGCCACACTGAAGTACGATCTACTCAAGTGATCTTATGTTCAACCAGAGTGAGCATCTACCTGAAGTTCGAGGTATAGTGTACTGGCTACAATGAAGTACGATCTACTCAGTTGTCTTAAGTACAACCAGAGTGTGAATCAACCTGAAGTACGCGGAGAGTGTACTGGCCTCACTGAAGTACGATCTACTCAATTATCTTAAGTATGACCAGAGTGTGCATCAACCTGAAGTACGGGGAGAGAGTACTGGCCTCACTGAAGTACGATCTACTCAATTATCTTAAGTACAACCAGAGTGTGCATCAACCTAAAGTACGTGGAGAGTGTACTGGCCTCACTGAAGTACGATCTACTCAATTATCTTAAGTATGACCAGAGTGTGCATCAACCTGAAGTACGGGGAGAGAGTACTGGCCTCACTGAAGTACGATCTACTCAATTATCTTAAGTACAACCAGAGTGTGCATCAACCTAAAGAACGGCGAGAGTGTACTGGCCACACTGAAGTACGATCTACTCAGTTATCCTTAGTACAACTAGAGTGTGCATCAACCTGAAGTACGGGGAGAGTGTACTGGCCACACTGTAGTATGATCTACACAGTTATCTTAGATACAACCAGAGTGTGCATCAACCGGAAGTACGGAGAGAGTGTACTGGCCACACTGAAGTACAATCTACTCAGTTATCAATGTTCAACCAGAGTGTGCATCAACCTGAAGTACGGGGAGAGTGTACTGGCCACACTGAAGTACGATCTACTCAGTTATCTTAAGTACAACCAGAGTGTGCATCAACCTGAAGTACGGGGAGAGTGTACTGGCCATACTGAAATACGATCTACTCAGTTATCTTAAGTTCAACCAGAGTGTGCATCAACCTGAAGTACGGGGAGAGTGTACTGGCCACACTGAAGTACGATCAACTCTTTTATCGTAAGAACAACCAGAGTGTGCATCAACCTGAAGTACGGGGAGAGGGTACTGGCCACACTGAAGTACGATCTACTCAGTTATCTTAAGTACAACCAGGGTGGGCTTCAACCTGAAGTGCGGGGTGAGTGTACTGGCCACTCTGAAGTACGATCTACTCAGTTATCTTAAGTACAACCAGGGTGGGCTTCAACCTGAAGTGCGGGGTGAGTGTACTGGCCACTCTGAAGTACGATCTACTCAGTTATCTTAAGTACAACCAGGGTGGGCTTCAACCTGAAGTGCGGGGTGAGTGTACTGGCCACTCTGAAGTACGATCTACTCAGTTATCTTGTGTTTAACCAGAGTGTGCATCAACCTGAAGTTCGGTGAATCTACTCATTTATTTTATGTACAACCAGCATTTCGCTTACGCACGATCAGATTCAAAGGGGTCAATTAGGATAAAGTAAACATTTTCACTAAACTTAATTGTAGTGCCTGTTTACCTCTTTAGCAAGTTGTAAGCCATGTGTTGTATACCATCAGGTGCCCTTTGTTTTTCGCACAACTTGCTGTTCGAGGTGGATTTCTTACGTCATTGGTTGCATGCTGCTAACGCTGCGCTGCGTCTCCAGCGGGCATTGGAAAGAGGGGTGTTACTGACGATGCGTGGTTGCCTGAAGAGATCAATGGAGGGAGAGCGCTTGGTCTGACGAGATACTTTGTTCAAATGAAAGTGGTGCAGAAGGCGCGTGGTCAAGCGGATAGATACAACATTTGTTTAAACTCACTGGAAATGTGTTTATATTTCTCTTTAATTTGTGAAATGATAATAATATGAGTCAAGATAAGGAATATAATTCGTATAGTTTTGTTTAATTAAAAAATAAAGTTACTTGCGCCGAACAGGTTTTCACAAAGACCTCAAGTAAAATTTCACAGACTTACGTTTGTTTGATATATCTCGGTGAAAATTCTTCTTCTTGTAGGTATGTCGTTGCATTAGACTACAACGAAAAACGTACTATTTGACGTTTTGGTGTTTATTTCTATTTTACCTGCCATTTTATGTATTGCTATAATGTGTAGAATAAAACTGTTTCATTTGTTGTGGACGTAAAATTTGAAACGATTATACCCATACGCTTGGTCGGATACTCTTCGCCCAACCCTCAAGATGCGTGAAGCAAGGTCACGCGACACTCCGGGGTACGGTATTGCCAAACCTACAACATTGAACGGCCTGCATACAAATCATAAAACATTTAACCACTTATATCCTGGAACTCGAATCATTTTCGGGGAAACTGTTTTTGAATATGTGTTCTATATACCAACTTTAGTGCCTAGGTACACATTGCAGCAAGAGGTGAACGAACACTTTAATAGCAGTGGAAGGCTGATTGTTATGTATTATTGTAGGTCACTAAACTGATGAACTTAAGGGGGCCCAGGGCAGCTCCAGTACGACTAACAAGAACCAGCAACAACATAATTGATCCGAAGCCCAGAGGAAAATGCGTGGCCCTTGGCTGGGGAGTGACTGTACCTCAACCTAAGCCTGTGAGTATTAAGAGCGAAGGGTAGCCTTTACGTCAAAAACCGCAGAAAATTTCCGTTATTTATTTATATCTTAAGATTGCGACAAGAAATCGAAACTCTTAATCAACAGCGCACTGTGTTTTGGTAAGCTCACAGAACGAGTTAAATATAACCATTAGCGATTAGTTATGTAAATAATTAATTCGATATTTAGTAATAAAATTAATTATACATTAAAAAACAAACTGATTACAATGTAAGACACAACTAAGAGCATTCAGTATGTAAAGCTTACTAAACCCCAGTAGCGCACTGGGGACAGATTTTCGATTTTGAAGCCCATTCTTGTGATAAAATACATAAATTTCAATTTTGTTCGGTTTTTGACGACGAGGTATCCTTCTTGTACATAACTAGGAAAACGCTCCGCGTTGACAGATGAGCGATATTTTTCAATGTATCAAATCAAATAAATCATTTGCATATCACATTACTCTTTTAAAAAAAAATACCTTCATAGTAAACATATGATTTTTTTACAAAATGGCGGATAAAGTTACAACCTTATAACTTAAGAATATTATTTTTTTAAATGTTGTTAATAAATGCACGAAATATTATTAAAATCCGTTTAGAAGTTTTCTTTAAAGAAATTAAAACCTTCAAGTTGATGGATTTCCACATAATTTCATTCGACCGTGGTCTACTCAATAGGCTCTAATTCATAAACTATTAAACCTATCAGTGTATGAAAAGTTCCATAATGTAGATATAGACTATATCTAAAATGTAATTCTAATTTATCATTCAATAACCCGCTTTTAAATCATGATAAAAGCTTTTTAATTCGTCGACCAAGTTCGTTGTTAACATTTGCATTTTTGCCGTGAAAATCATAAAACATAACACGTCATTGTAGCCATACTATGCTAGTTATCAAAATTCCAAATACACAGTAAGAAAAGTCTGACTGCGTTAGCCATTTCGGCAGCATACTTTGTGCATCTAACTTCAATGGTCCACAAATGCGAATCAAATCGCTGGAACACTGTAAAAACGAAGAAAATTACTGCCGTAAATAAACAATGTTTGTTTATATCATGGCGGTTAAAGCTACAATTTTGAAACTGTTGTCGAGTGTTGGTACTATTGATGTGGACTTACATATAAACAATTATTTATATCGGTGTGTAAGTTTTAATTTAATTAAATAAATAACAAAACATGTGTTTCAGTTGTTAATTGTTTGTAGGTTGGTATCTTACGTCGTTGTAGCCATTCTATGACAGCTTTCGAAATTCCAAATAATAGTGCAAAGGTATTGTTACGTACGCTATGTTTGGTGTATACTATGTGCATCTAACTGCAAAAGTCCGCAAATGCGAATCATATCGGTGGAACAATGTAAAAATAAAGAAATTATTGTTGTAAACAAGGAAAACGCTCTGTTTGACGCGTTGATAAGCGAGCGCGTCCATAAGCCGCATTCACATAAATGACTATTGATTATTGACTATTGACTATTGACTATTGATTATTGACTACCCAAAGAAAGATATGAACACTACACAACTAAGTTCTTTGACACGTATGATCTGCCACCTAGAACAAATGAATCGAACTGATTGACAAACAACGAGCTGTCAAAATAATAAAATTGCAACATTATGAAGAAAACGAGGTATGGCGATAGTATAACTGCTCACCAGTTAAAACGTTTAATGATGGGCAACCAAGTTGTGAAGGTTTTGTATGGTTCTTGTTTGTTTTGAAGATTTGTTTTCAAAATAAGAATATTTTATTGTTTGACAGCTTCATAAAAATAATAAATAAATAATATTCGCCGGAAACAGTCAAAAACAAATATACACTTGACAGTAATTGAGTAGTGGTATTGACTTCCGTTGCTCCACATTCACTGGCTGAACGCGAATGTTCTGATTGGTTGTGACTATGACTTTGAGATATTTTCATTTCGTTAGTCAATAGTCAATAATCAAAAGTCAAAAGTAAAGTTGTGTGAACGTCAGCACGTATACGCCTATGGTTCAATTCACTTAATCACTAGTCAATAGTCAACAGTCAATAGTCAATAGTAAAAAGTCATTTGTGTGAACGCGGCTATATCTACGAACGTTCTGGCGAAAAGATCTCAAAGCTAATAAAAACAACAATTAACAACAATTCAAGAATGCACATTGCAAAAAATTTTCTAATTCCCATAGCTATTATAATTCCCGATATTGTTGAATGCAGTGCCATGTGCGTTGCTAAGAATTTTCTATGTCATGTTTTCCCCGCGGTCCGCCACCGTTACTAACAGTTATTGATAGCAATAGAAATGTAATTTCTGCCTCTAATACGTATCGGATCGCGTCTAAATTAGTATATTCGTGACCGGATGAAAATGTACTACTATAGATAGTCACCTCACATTTTGCTGTTACTGTTTTTCAGAGAAATATTTTCGAGTAACTTGTATGTAACTTTGCCAATATTGATCATATAGCCATTGAATGAACTTATTCGTGACCGGAAAAACCTTCTAAAAAATATGGCTATCTCACATTTTGCCGCCATTTTGTTTCAGAAAAATATTTTGCAGTAACTATGGTGTAACTTTGTAACTTTTAAAACGATTTTGCCTCAAAACTATACACCTTCAATCCACATTGAGGCTTGTGGATTGTCCAAATTTCAAGTTGATCGGACTTTCCGTTTAACCGCTATCGACGGACATAAAAAAAAAAAAAAAAAAAAACAGAATGAAGTGTCGTTAGAGTCTAGTACGGTACAAAAAAAAACAAAAAAAAACGAAGTGCCATAAGAGTCTCGTGGAAACGCTCGCTTCGCTCGCTTAATAAACAATATTTTTTTATAACATGGCGGATAAATTTACAATTTTGAAACTTTTGTCAACTGTTGGTACTGTTGATGTGAATCTACAAGTGAAACATTATTTAAATTTGTTCGTATGTTTTCATTTAATTAAATAAATAAACAAATTTTACTTTTCAGTAATTAATTTTTTGTAGGTTGGCATCTTGACGAATTTTGCTGGTTATGTTAACAGCATCGAGTTTAGTGGTCACAAACGTTGCCCGAAAATTTTAGCCAAATACGTCAAGCCGTTTGACCTGTGCGCGCCGAACAAAATTTAGCGCACATACAGACATATATACATACAGACATACATACATACATACACACAGACAAAGCGCCGATCGAGTTGTATTACTGGAGCGGTTTAGTGGCCTATTTCTTACAAGGAAAATGCTCCGCGTTGCCAGATGAGCGAGTTGGTTCAATGTTTTAAAGCAAACTAATCTTTTGAAGATCATATTTCTCTTTAAAAAAAAATACCTTGATAATAAACATATTATGATTCTTCTACAAGATGGCGGAGCAAGTTACAACCTTTTTACTTGTGTATATTATTTTTCGACATGTTACTAATAAATGCACGACATATTATTTAAATCCGTTAAGATGTTTTTTTTTAAATAAATTAAAACCTAAAAAGTTGATTTTTCAATGATTTTTTCAATGATTTTTTATAAGTTGATTTTTCAATGGACTTCCGCATAATTTAATTCGACCGTGGTCTGCTCAATAGGCTCTCATTCATAAACTATTAAGCCTATAAGTGTATGGAAAGTTCCATAATGTAGATATAGACTAAATCTAAAATGTAATATTGTTTAATTATACAATAACCCGCTTTTAAATTATAATAAAAGCTTTTTAATTTGTCTACAAAGTTCGTTGTTTTCATTTGCATTTTTGCCGTGAAAGTCATAAAACATAACACGTCATTGTAGCCATTCTATGATAGCTATCAACATTCCAAAAACAAAGTGAGAAAGGTCTGACTCCCTACGCCATTCCTGCAGCATACTATGTGCATCTATCTTCAATGGTCCGCAAATGCGAATCATATCGGTGGAACACTGTAAAAATGAAGAAAATGGCAGCCGTAAATAAAAAATATTTTTTTATAACATGGCCGTTAAAGCTAAAATTATGAAACTATTGTCGAGTGTTAGTATTATTGATGTGAACCAACAAGCAAAACATTTTTTTTATCCGTGTGCAAATGGTTATTTAATTCAATAAATTAAAAAAACATGTTATTCAGTAATAAATTTTTTGTAGGTTGGCATCTTACGTCATTGTACCCATTCTATGACAGCTATCGAAATTCCAAATAAAAATGATTATGTATAACTAGGAAAACGCTCCGCGTTGCCAGATGAGCGAGTTGGTTCAATGTTTTAAAGCACACATCTTTTGAATATCATATTTCTCTTTCAAAAAAAAAAAAATACCTTTATAATGAATACATGATTTTTTTACAAGATGGCGGAGCAAGTTACAACCTTATTACTTTTGTATATTATTTCTTGATATGTTTCTAATAAATGCACGAAATATTTTCTTTAAAGAAATTAAAACATTCAAGTTGATGGATTTCCGCATAATTTCATTCGACCGTGGTCTACTGAATAGGCTCTAATACATAAACTATTAAACCTACCAGTGTATGGAAAGTTCCATAATGTAGATACAGACTATTTCTAAAATGTTATTTTAATTAATTATACAATAATCCGCTTTTAAATCATAATAAAAGATTTTTAATTCGTCGGCCAAGTTCGTTGCTAACATTTGCATGTTTGCCGTGAAGGTCATGAAATATAACACGTCGTTGTAGCGATTATATGATAGCTATCAAAATTCCAAATACATAGTGAGAAAGGTCTGACTGCGTAAGCTATTTCGGCAGCATACTATGTGCATCTAACTTCAATGGTCCGCAAATGCGAATCATATCGGTGGAACACTGTAAAAAAGAAAGAAAATTACTGCTGTAAATAAACAATATTTGTTTATAACATGGCGGTTAAAGCCACAATGTTTAAACTATTGTTGTGTGTTTGTACTATTGATGTGGACTTACATATAAAAACTTATTTTTATCGGTTTGTCAGTTTTAATTTAATGAAATAAATAACAAAACATGACTTTCAGTTGTTAATTTTTTGTAGGTTGGCATCGTACGTCATTGTAGCCATTCTATGACAGCTATCAAAATTCCAAATAACATTGCATAGGTATTGTTACGTACGCTATGTTTGGTGTATACTATGTGCATCTAACTGCAATAGTCCGCAAATGCAAATCATATCGGTGGAACACTGTAAAAATGAAGAAATTATTGTAGTAAATAAACAATATTTTTTTATAACATGGCGGATGAACTTACAATTTTGAAACTTTTGTCAAGTGTTGGTACCGTTGATGTTAATCTACAAGTGAAACATTATTTAAATCCGTTTATAAGTTTTCATTTAATTAAATAAATAAACAATTTTTGCTTTGTTTTTCAGTAATTAATTTTTTGTAAGTTGGCATCTTGACGAATTTTGCTGGTTATGTTAACAGCATCAAGTTTAATAGTCACAAATGTTGACAGAAAAATTCAGCCAAATACGTCAAGCCGTTTGACCTGTGCGCGACGAACAATATTTAGCGCACATACATACATACGTACAGACATACACACAGACAAAGCGCCGAACGAGTTGTATGGAGAGATTCACTCCGCTTCGCTACGCTCATCTAACTAGGAAAACGCTCCGCGTTGACAGATGAGCGATTTTTTTCAATGTATCAAATCAAATAAATCATTTGCATATCATATTATGCTGGGTTCTCATGGTCCAACGCAGCGTATCGCGTAACGACGTTAACCAATCAGACATCGTAACGACCTACGCGACTCCTCCCCTTTTGACGGCGTAAAATTTTAGATTCCATTTCTATTGTTAACGCCGACGAAAAGCGTCACTGCCTTGCAAATACATCGAATTTACCGAATTTCCATTCGAGAAGGCTACGTTCCAACATAAACATTTACTACAAAAAAATGTCAGACGCCATGCTGGAACTTCTTTGTGCCGCCGTTCAAAGATTTCCCTGCCTCTAGGCTACTTTACGCGTAGCAAAGATTATAAGATTAATCGTATTAAAGAGAGTGCATGGTTTGCAATATCGCAGGAGTTGCGAATTAGTGGTATTACTGATGTTTTTGAACTAGGCCTATTTCTCAACATATTAACCTAGGCACACCATAACCTACCTTATTTCAACATGCCCTAGGCCTACATCTGGATAAGCCTAGGCCTACACACGGCAAACGTAAAAATAGTGACCTAAGCTAGTGACGGTGCGCAGCAAGAACACAAAATGCGTTTACGCCGCGCAGGAGCCATGGCATGTGAACGCCTCAAATTCACCGCGACGTAAAAACGTCGTACGCAGCGTATAGCGTCAAGGCATGAGAACCCAGCATTACTCTTTAAAAAAAAAAAAAACCTTTATAATAAACATATGATTTTTTTACAAGATGGCAGATCAAGTTACAACATTAAAAATTAAGGATATTATTTCTTGATATGTTGCTAATGAATGAACGAAATATAATTTAAGTCCGCTAAGAAGTTTTCTTTAAAGAAATTAAATACTTCAAGTTGATGGATTTCCGAATAATTTCATTCGACTGTGGTCTACTCAATAGGCTCTAATTCATAAATTATTAAACCTATCAGTGTGTGAAAAGTTCCATAATTTAGATACAGACTATATCTAAAATGTTATATTAATTTATTGTTCAATAACCCGCTTTTAAATCATAATAAAAGCTTTTTAATTTGTCGACCAAGTTCGTTGTTAACATTTGCATGTTTGCCGTGAAGGTCATTAAATATAACACGTCATTGTAGCCATTCTATGATAGCTATCAAAAATCCAAATACATAGTAAGAAAGGTCTGACTGCGTTAGCCATTTCGGCAGCATACTATGTGCATCTAGCTTCAATGGTCCGCAAATGCGAATCATATCGGTGGAACACTGTAAAAACGAAGAAAATTACTTCCGTAAATAAACAATATTTTTTATAACATGGCGGTTGAAGCTAAAATTTTGAAACTGTAGTCGTGTGTTGGTACTATAGATGTGGACTCACATATAAAAAATTATTTATATCGGTGTGTAAGTTTTAATTAAATTAAATAAATAACAAAACATGTGTTTCAGTTGTTAATTTTTTGTAGGTTGGCATCTTACGTCATTGTAGCCATTCTATGACAGCTATCGAAATTCCAAATAATATTGCATAGGTATTGTTACGTACGCTTTGTTTGGTGTAAAATTTGTGCATCTAACTGCAATAGTCCGCAAATGCAAATCATATCGGTGGAACACTGTAAAAATGAAGAAATTATTGTAGTAAATAAACAATATTTGTTTATAACATGGCGGATGAACTTACAATTTTGAAACTTTTGTCAAGTGTTGGTACTGTTGATATTAATCTACAAGTGAAACAATATTTTAATCCGTTTGTAAGTTTTCATTATATTAAATAAATAAACAATTTTGGTTTTTCAGTAATTAATTTTTTGTAGGTTGGCATCTTTACGAATTTTGCTGGTTATGTTAACAGCATCGAGTTTAGTAGTCACAAATGTTGACCGAAAATTTCAGCCAAATACGTCTTGCCTTTTGACCTATGCGCGACGAACAAAATTTAGCGCACATACAGACATACATAAAGACATACATACGTACAGACATACACACAGACAAAGCGCCGATCGAGTTGTATGGAGAGATTCACTCCGCTTCGCTACGCTCATCTAACTAGGAAAACGCTCCGCGTTGCCAGATGAGCGATTTTTTTTCTTTTAATAAATCAAATATATATTTTGCATATCATACACCGCTTAAAAATATACTTTTATAAGAAACATATGATTTGTTTACAAGATGGTGGTTTAAGGTACAATCTTAGAATTTGTGTATATTATTTCCCGATATGTTGCTAATAATTACACGAAATATTATTTAAATCCATTAGAAAGTTTTCTTTAAATAAATTAAAACCTCCAAATTGATTTTTCAATGGATTTCCGCATAATTTCATTCGACCGTGGTCTACTCAAAAGGCTCTAATTCATAAACTATTAAAGTAATCTGTGTATAGAAAAATCACAATGTAAATACAGGCTAGATCTAAAATGTGATAGTGTTTTATTATACTAGGAAAACGCTCCGCGTTGACAGATGAGCGATTTTTTTCAATGTATCAAATCAAATAAATCATTTGCATATCATATTATTTAAAAAAAAAAAAATACCTTTATATTAAACATATGATTTTCTTACAAGATGGCGGATCAAGTTACAACCTTATAACTTAAGTATATTATTTCTTGATATGTTGCTAATAAATGCACGAAATATTATTTAAATCCGTTCAGAAGTTTTCTTTAAAGAAATTAAAACCTTCAAGTTGATGGATTTCCGCATAATTTCATTCGACCGTGGTCTACTCAATGGGCTCTAATTCATAAACTATTAAACCTATCAGTGTATCGAAAACTCCATAATGTAGATACAGACTATATCTAAAATGTAATATTAATTAATCATACAATAACCCGCTTTTAAATCATAATAAAGGCTTTTTTATTTGTCGACCAAGTTCTTTGTTAACATTTGCATGTTTGCCGTGAAGGTCATTAAATATAACACGTCATTGTAGCCATTCTATGATTGATATCAAAATTCCAAATACTTAGTAAGAAAGGTCTGACTGCGTAAGCCATTTCGGTAGCATACTATGTGCATCTAACTTCAATGGTCCGCAAATGCGAATCATATCTGTGGAACACTGTAAACACGAAGAAAATTACTGCTGTAAATAAACAATGTGTGTTTATAACATGGCGGTTAAAGCTACAATTTTGAAACTGTTGTCGAGTGTTGGTATTATCAATGTAGACTTACATTTAAACAAATTATTTATATCGGTGTGTAAGTTTTAATATAATTAAATAAATAACAAAACATGTGTTTCAGTTGTTAATTTTTTGTAGGTTGGCATCTTACGTCATTGTAGCCATTCTATTACAGCTATTGAGATTCCAAATAATAATGAGAAAGGTATGATTGCGTACGGTATTTTTGTGTTTACTTTGTGCATCTAACTGCAATAGTTCGCAAATGCGAATCATATCGCTGGAACACTGTAAAAATGAAGAAATTATTGTAGTAAATAAACAATATTTTTTTATAACATGGCGGATGAACTTACAATTTTGAAACTTTTGTCAAATGTTGGTACTGTTGATGTCAATCTACAAGTGAAACATTATTAAAATCCGTTTGTAAGTTTTCATTTAATTAAATAAATAAACAAATTTTATTTTTCAGTTATTAATTTTTTGTAGGTTGGCATCTTGACGAATTTTGCTGGTTATGTTAACAGCATCGAGTTTAGTAGTCACAAACGTTGCCCGAAAATTTCAGCCAAATACGTTAGGCCGTTTGACCTGTGCGCGACGAACAAAATTTAGCGCACATACAGACACACACACAGACATAGCGCCGATCGAGTTGTATGGAAAGATTCACTCCGCTTCGCTACGCTCATCTAATAACTAGGAAAACGCTCTGCGTTGACAAATGAGCGATTTTTTTCAATGTATCAAATCAAATAAATCATTTGCATATCATATTACTCTTTAAAAAAAAAAATTCCTTTATATTAAACATATGATTTTCTTACAAGATGGCGGATCAAGTTACAACCTTATTACTTAAATATATTATTTCTTGATATGTTGCTAATAAATGCACGAAATATTATTTAAATCCGTTCAGAAGTTTTCTTTAAAGAAATTAAAACCTTCAAGTTGATGGATTTCCGCATAATTTCATTCGACCGTGGTCTACTCAATGGGCTCTAATTCATAAACGATTAAACCTATCAGTGTATCGAAAAATTCATAATGTAGATACGGACTATATCTAAAATGTTATATTAATTAATCATAAAGTAACGCGCGTTTAAATCATAATAAAGGCTTTTTTATTTGTCGACCAAGTTCTTTGTTAACATTTGCATGTTTGCCGTGAAGGTCATTAAATATAACACGTCATTGTAGCCATTCTATGCTTGATATCAAAATTCCAAATACATAGTAAGAAAGGTCTGACTGCGTAAGCCATTTCGGTAGCATACTATGTGCATCTAAGTTCAATGGTCCGCAAATGCGAATCATATCGGTGGAACACTGTAAACACGAAGAAAATTACTGCCGTAAATAAACAATGTTTGTTTATAACATGGCGGTTGACGCTACAATTTTGAAACTGTTGTCGAGTGTTGGTATTATTGATGTTGACTTATCTTTAAAAAATTATTTATATTGGTGTGTAAGTTTTAATATAATTAAATAAATAACAAAACATGTGTTTCAGTTGTTAATTTTTTGTAGGTTGGCATCTTACGTCATTGTAGCCATTCTATTACAGCTATTGAGATTCCAAATAATATTGAGAAAGGTATGATTGCGTACGGTATTTTTGTGTTTACATTGTGCGTCTAACAGCAATAGTTCGCAAATGCGAATCATATCGCTGGAACACTGTAAAAATGAAGAAATTATTGTAGTAAATAAAAAATATTTTTTTATAACATGGCGGATGATTTTACAATTTTGAAACTTTTTTCAAATGTTGGTACCGTTGATGTCAATCTACAAGTGAAACATTATTTAAATCCGTTTGTAAGTGTTCATATAATTAAATAAATAAACAAATTTTATTTATCAGTTATTAATTTTTTGTAGGTTGGCATCTTGACGAATTTTTCTGGTTATGTTAACAGCATCGAGTTTAGTAGTCACAAACGTTGCCCGAACATTTCAGCCAAATACGTCAAGCCGTTTGACCTGTGCGCGACGAACAAAATTTAGCGCACATACAGACACACACACACACACACAGACATAGCGCCGATCGAGTTGTATGGAAAGATTCACTCCGCTTCGCTACGCTCATCTAACTAGGAAAACGCTCCGCGTTGACAGATGAGCGATATTTTTCAATGTTTCAAATCAAATAAATCATTTGCATATCATATTGCAAAAAAAAAAAAAAACACCTTTATAATAAACATATGATTTATTTACAAGATGGCGGATCAAGTTACAACCATATAACTTAATTATATTATTTCTTGATATATCGTTGCTAATAAATGCACGAAATATTATTTAAATCCGTTAAGAAGTTTTCTTTAAAGAAATTAAAACCTTCAAGTTCCGCATAATTTCATTCGACCGTGGTCTACTCAATAGGCTCTAATTCATAAACTATTAAACCTATCAGTGTATGGTAAGTTCCATAATGTAGATACAGACTATATCTAAAATGATATATTGTTGAATCATACAATAACCCGCTTTTAAATCATAATAAAAGCTTTTAAATTTGTTGACCAAGTTCGTTGTTAGCTTTTGCATGTTTGCCGTGAACGTCATAAAACATAACACGTCATTGTGGCCATTCTATGATAGCTATCAAAATTCCAAATACATAGTGGGAAAGGTCTGATTGCGTAAGCCATTTCGGTAGCATACTATGTACATCTAACTTTAATGGTCCGCAAATGCGAATCATATCGGTGGAAGACTGTAAAAACGAAGAAAATGACTGCCGTAAATAAACAATATTTTTTTATAACATGGCGGTTACAGCTACAATTTTGAAACTTATGTCGCGTGTTGGTAGTATTAATGTGGACCTACATATAAAAAATCATCAATATCCGTGAGTTAGTTTTAATTTAATTAAATAAATAACAAAACATGTGTTTCAGTTGTTAATTTTTTGTAGGTTGGCATCTTATGTCATTGTAGCCATTTGATGACAGGTATCGAGATTCTAAATAATAGTACATAGGTATTCTTACGTACGCTAGTTTTAGTGTATACTATGCGCATCTAATTGCAAAAGTCCGCAAATGCGATCATATCGGCGGAACACTGTAAAAATGAAGAAATTATTGTTGTAAATAAACAATATTTTTTTATAACATGGCGGATGAACTTACAATTTTGAAACTATTGTCAAGTGTTGGTATCGTTAATAATAATCTACAAGTGAAACATTATTTAAATCCGTTTGTAAGTTTTTATTTAATTAAATAAATAAACAATTTTTGTTTTTCAGTAATTATTTTTTTGTAGGTTGGCATCTTGATGAATTTTGCTGGTTATGTTAACAGCATCGAGTTTAGTAGTCACAAATGTTGCCCGAAAATTTCAGCCAAATACGTCAAGCCGTTTGACCTGTGCGCGACGAACAAAATTTAGCGCACATACATACATACATACACACACACAGACAAAGCGCCGATCGAGTTGTATGGAAAGATTCACTCCGCTTCGCTACGCTCATCTAACTAGGAAAACGCTCCGCGTTGACAGATGAGCGTTTTTTTTAAATGTATCAAATCAAATTAATCATTTGCATATCATATATTACTCTTAAAAAAAAAAATACCTTTATAATAAACATATGATTTGTTTTCAAGATGGCGGATCAAGTTACAACCTTATTACTTAAGTATACTAGGAAAACGCTCCGCGTTGCCAGATGAGCGAGTTGGTTCAATGTTTTAAAGCAAACAAATCTTTTGAATATCATCTTTCTCTTAAAAAAAAAAATACCTTTATAATAAACATATGATTTTTTTTACAAAATGGCGGAGCAAGTTACAACCATATTACTTAAGTATATTATTTCTTGATATGTTGCCAATAAATGCACGAAATATTATTTAAATCCGTTTTGAAGTTTTCTTTAAAGAAATTAAAACCTTCAAGTTGATGGATTTCCGCATAATTTCATTCTACCGTGGTCTACTCAATAGCCTCTTATTCATGAACTATTAAACCTATCAGTGTATGGAAAGCTCCATAATGTAGATAGAGACTATATCTTAAATGTAATTTTAGTTAATCATACAATAACCCGCTTTTAAATCATGATAAAAGCTTTTTAATTTGTCGACCAAGTTCGTTGTTAACATTTGCATTTTTGCCGTGAAAGTCATAAAACATAACACGTCATTGTAGCCATTCTATGATAGCTATCAAAATTCCAAATACATAGTAAGAAAGGTCTGACTGCTTAAGCCATTTCGGCAGCATACTTTGTGCATCTTACTTCAATGGTCCGCAAATGCGAATCATATCGGTGGAACACTGTAAAAATGAAGACAATTATAGCTGTAAATTGTTAATTTTGTTTTACAACATGGCGGTTAAAGCTACAATTTTGAAACTGTTGTCAAGTGTTGGTACTATTAATGTGGACCTTATATATTAAATTATTTATATCGGTGTGTAAGTTTTCATTTAATTAAATAAATAAAAAACATGTGTTTCGGTTGTTAATTTTTTGTAGGTTGGCATCTTACGTCATTGTAGCCAATTCTATGAAAGCAATCGAAATTCCAAATAATAGTGCAAAGGAATTGTTACGTACGCTATATTAAATGTATACTAAGTGCATCTAACTGCAATAGTCCGTAAACGCGAATCATATCGGTGGAACACTGTAAAAATGAAGAACTTATTGTTGTAAATAAACAATATTTTTTTATAACATGGCGGATAAACTTACAATTTTGAAACTTTTGTCAAATGTTGGTACTGTTGATGTGAATCTACAAATGGAACATTATGTAAATTTTTATGTAAGTTTTTATTTAATTAAATAAATAAACAAATTTTATCTTTCACTAATTAATTTTTTGTAGGTTGGCATCTTGACGAATTTTAGTGGTTATGTTAACAGCATCGAGTTTAGTGGTCACACACGTTGCCCGAAAATTTCAGCCAAATACGTCAAGCCGTTTGACCTGTGCGCGACGAACAAAATTTAGCGCACATACAGACATACATACATACACACAGACAAAGCGCCGATCGAGTTGTATGGAAAGATTCACTCCGCTTCGCTGCGCTCATCTAACTAGGAAAACGCTCCGCGTTGCCAGATGAGCGATTTTTTTAAAGTAAATCAAACATATCATTTGCATATCATATTACTCTTACAACAACAAAAATACCTCTATAATATACAAATGATTTTTCAAAAAGATGGTGGTTCAAGTTACAACCTTAGAATTTGTGTATATTGTTTGTCGATATGTCACTAATAACTGCACGAAATATTATTAAAATCCGTCAAGAATTAAAACCTTCAAGTTCATTTCAATGGATTTCCGCATAATTTCATTCGACCGTGGTCTACTCAATTGGCTCTAATTCATAAACTATTAAACCAATCAGTGTATGGAAAGTTCCATAATGTAGATACAGACTATATCTAAAATGTAATATTATTAATTAATCATACAATAACCCGCTTTTAAATCATAATAAAAGCTTTTTAATTTGTCGACCCAAGTTCGTTGTAAACATTTGCATGTTTGCCGTGAAAGTCATAAAACATAACACGTCATTGTAGTCATACTATGCTAGCTATCAAAATTCCAAATACACAGTGACAAAGGTCTGACTGCGTACGCCATTTCGGCAGCATACTATGTGCATCTAACTTCAATGGTCCGCAAATGCGAATCATATCGGTGGAACACTGTAAAAATGAAGAAAATTATAGGTGTAAATAAACAATATTTTTTTATAACATGGCAATTAAAGCTACAATTTTGAAACTTTTGTCAAGTGTTGGTATTATTGATGTTGACCTACATGCAAAACATCAATAATATCCGTTTGTAAGTTTTAATTAGATTAAATTAATAAAAACAAATGTTTTTCATTAACTCATTTTTTATAGGTTGGCATCTTACGTCATTGTAGCCTTTTAATGACAGCTTTTGGGATTCTAAATAATTATAAGAAAAATATGATTGCGTACGCTATTTTTGGTGTATACTATGTGCTTCTAATGGCAAAAGTCCGCAAATGCGAATCATATCGGCGGAACACTGTAAAAATGAAGAAATTATTGTTGTAAATAAACAATTTTTTTTTATAACATGGCGGATAAACGCACAATTTTAAAATTATTGTCAATTGTTGGTACAGTTGATATAAACCTACATGATAAACATTATTTAAATCCGTTTGTAAGTTTTCATTTAATTAAATAAATAAACAAATTTTATTTTTCAGTAATTAATTTTTTGTAGGTTGGCATCTTGACGAATATTGCTGGTTATGTTAACAGCATCGAGTTTAGTGGTCACAAACGTTGCCTGAAAATTTCAGCCAAATACGTCAAGCCGTTTGACCTGTGCGCGACGAACAAAATTTAGTGCACATACATACATACATACAGACATACATACGTACACACAGACAAAGCGCCGATCGAGTTGTATGGAAAGATTCACTCCGCTTCGCTACGCTCATCTAATTATTTCTTGATATGTTGCTAATAAATGCACGAAATATTATTTAAATCCGTTAAGAAGTTTTCTTTAAAGAAATTAAAACCTTCAAGTTGATGGATTTCCACATAATTTCTTTCGACCGTGGTCTACTCAATAGGCTCTAATTCATAAACTATTAAACCTATTAGTGTTTGAAAAGTTCCATAATGTAGATACAGACTATATCTAAAATGAAATTTTGTTTAATTATACAATAACTCGCATTTAAACTATAATAATAGCTTTTTAAATTGTCGACCAAGTTTGTTGTTATTTTCTGCATGTTTGCCGTGAAAGTCATAAAACATAACACGTCATTGTAGCCATTCTATGATAGCTATCAAAATTCCAAATACATTGTGAGAAAGGTCTGACTACGTAAGCCATTTCGGCAGCATACTATGTGCATCTAACTTCAATGGTCCGCAAATGCGAATCATATCGGTGGAACACTGTAAAAACGAAGACAGATATAGCTGAAAATAAACAATATTTTTTTACAACATGGCGGTTAAAGCTGCAATTTTGAAACTGTGGTCAAGTGTTGATACTATTAATGCAAACTTACAAATAAAAAAATATTTATATCGGAGTGTAAGTTTTAATTTAATAAAATAAATAACAAAACATGTGTTTCAGTTGTTAATTTTTTGTAGGTTGGCATCTTACGTCATTGTAGCCATTCTATGACATTTATCGAAATTCCAAAATAAATTGAGAAAGGTATGATTGCGTACGCTATTTTTGTGTTAACTATGTGCATCTTACTGCAAAGATCCGAAAATGCGAACGATATCGGTGGAACCTTGTAAAAATGAAGAAATTATTGTTGTAAATAAACAATATTTTTTTATGACATGACGGGTAAACTTACAATTTTGAAACTTTTGTCAAGTGTTGGTATTGTTGATGTTAATCTACAAGTGAAACATAAGTAAAATCTGTGCTTTAGTTTTAATTTAATTAAATAAATAAACAAATTTTGTTTTTCAGAAATTAATTTTTTGTAGGTTGGCATCTTGACGAATTTTGCTGGTTATGTTAACAGCATCGAGTTTAGTGGTCACAAATGTTGACCGAAAATTTCAGCCAAATACGTCAAGCCGTTTGACCTGTGCGCGACGAACAAAATTTAGCGCACATACATACAGACATACATACATACAGACATACATACACACAGACAAAGCGCCGATCGAGTTGTATGGAAAGATTCACTCCGCTTCGCTACGCTCATCTAATAACCGCATTTAAACTAGGAAAACGCTCTGCGTTGACAGATGAGCGATTTTTTTCAATGTATCAAATCAAATAAATCATTTGCATATCATATTACTCTTTAAAAAAAAAAAATCCTTTATATAAAACATATGATTTTCTTACAAGATGGCGGATCAAGTTACAACCTTATTACTTAAATATATTATTTCTTGATATGTTGCTAATAAATGCACGAAATATTATTTAAATCCGTTCAGAAGTTTTCTTTAAAGAAATTAAAACCTTCAAGTTGATGGATTTCCGCATAATTTCATTCGACCGTGGTCTACTCAATGGGCTCTAATTCATAAACGATTAAACCTATCAGTGTATCGAAAAATTCATAATGTAGATACGGACTATATCTAAAATGTTATATTAATTAATCATACAATAACCCGCGTTTAAATCATAATAAAGGCTTTTTTATTTGTCGACCAAGTTCTTTGTTAACATTTGCATGTTTGCCGTGAAGGTCATTAAATATAACACGTCATTGTAGCCATTCTATGCTTGATATCAAAATTCCAAATACATAGTAAGAAAGGTCTGACTGCGTAAGCCATTTCGGTAGCATACTATGTGCATCTAAGTTCAATGGTCCGCAAATGCGAATCATATCGGTGGAACACTGTAAACACGAAGAAAATTACTGCCGTAAATAAACAATGTTTGTTTATAACATGGCGGTTGACGCTACAATTTTGAAACTGTTGTCGAGTGTTGGTATTATTGATGTTGACTTATCTTTAAAAAATTATTTATATTGGTGTGTAAGTTTTAATATAATTAAATAAATAACAAAACATGTGTTTCAGTTGTTAATTTTTTGTAGGTTGGCATCTTACGTCATTGTAGCCATTCTATTACAGCTATTGAGATTCCAAATAATATTGAGAAAGGTATGATTGCGTACGGTATTTTTGTGTTTACATTGTGCGTCTAACTGCAATAGTTCGCAAATTTGAATCATATCGCTGGAACACTGTAAAAATGAAGAAATTATTGTAGTAAATAAACAATATTTTTTTATAACATGGCGGATGATTTTACAATTTTGAAACTTTTTTCAAATGTTGGTACCGTTGATGTCAATCTACAAGTGAAACATTATTTAAATCCGTTTGTAAGTGTTCATATAATTAAATAAATAAACAAATTTTATTTATCAGTTATTAATTTTTTGTAGGTTGGCATCTTGACGAATTTTTCTGGTTATGTTAACAGCATCGAGTTTAGTAGTCACAAACGTTGCCCGAACATTTCAGCCAAATACGTCAAGCCGTTTGACCTGTGCGCGACGAACAAAATTTAGCGCACATACAGACACACACACACACACACAGACATAGCGCCGATCGAGTTGTATGGAAAGATTCACTCCGCTTCGCTACGCTCATCTAATAACCGCATTTAAATCATAATAAAAGCTTTTTAATTTGTCTACAAAGTTCGTTGTTAACATTTGCATTTTTGCCGTGAAAGTCATAAAATATAACACGCCATTGTTGCCATTCTATTAACGTTATCGAAATTCCAAAAGTAGTTTTAGAAAGGTCTCTTTTTACACGCCATTCGCCATGCATAGTATGTGCATCTTACTTCAATGGTCCTCAAATGAGAATCGTTTAAGTGGAGCACTGTAAAGAAACCAATGTAAGTTCCCGTAAATAGAAACTAAATATTTGTTTATTAAATGGCGGTTGAAGTTATAGTTCCTAACTTTTATCCAGTGTCGACATTGTTAGTGTCAATATTAATTTAAAACATTATTTAAATCTGGTTATAAGTTTTCATAAAAAAAAAAAACTGGATTTTTTTCACTAATTACTTTTTTGCAGGTTGGCATCTTGACGGATTTTGCTGATTATGTTAACAGTATCTAGTTTAGTGGTCACGGGTGTTGACTTAAAATTTCAGCTAAATCCGTCGAGCCGTTTGACCTGTGCGCGACGAACAAAATTTAGCGCACATACATACATACACACAGACAAAGCGCCGATCGAGTTGTATGGAGAGATTCACTCCGCTTCGCTGCGCTCATCTAACTAGGAAAACGCTCCGCGTTGACAGATGAGCGATTTTTTTCAATGTATCAAATCAAATAAATCATTTGCATATCATATTACTCTTAAAAAAAAAATACCTTTATAATAAACATATGATTTTTTTACAAGATGGCGGATCAAGTCACAACATTATAACTTAAGTATATTATTTCTTGATATGTTGCTAATAAATGCACGAAATATTATTCAAATCCGTTAAGAAGTTTTCTTTAAAGAAATTAAAACCTTCAAGTTGATGGATTTACGCATAATTTCATTCGACCGTGGTCTACTCAATAGGCTCTAATTCATAAACTATTAAACCTATCAGTGTACGGAAAGTTCCATAATGTAGATACAGACTATATCTAAAATGTAATATTAGATAATCATACAATAACCCGCTTTTAAATCATAATAAAAGCTTTTAAATTTGTCGACCAAGTTCGTTGTTAACATTTGCATGTTTGCCGTGAAGGTCATTAAATATAACACGTCATTGTAGCCATTCTATGATAGCTATCAAAAATCCAAATACATAGTGAGAAAGGTTTGACTGCGTTAGCCATTTCAGCAGCATACTATGTGCATCTAACTTCAATGGTCCGCAAATGCGAATCATATCGGTGGAACACTGTAAAAATGAAGAAAATGTCTGCCAAAAATAAACAATATTTTTTTATAACATGGCGGCTGAATCTACAATTTTGAAACTTTTGTCATGTATTGGTACTGTTGATGTTGACCTACATATAAAAAGTCATTTATATCCGTGTGTAAGTTTTAATTAGATTAAATTAATAACAAAAAATATTTGTAATTAACTCATTTTTTGTAGGTTGGCATCTTACGTCATTGTAGCCTTTTTATGACAGTTATTGAGATTCCAAATAATAATGAGAAAGGTATGATTGCGTACGCTATTTTTGTGTTTACTATGTGCATCTAACTGCAAAGATCCGCAAATGCGAATTATATCGGTGGAACACTGTTAAAATGAAAAAATTACTACCGTAAAGATTCAATATTTTTTTATAACATGGCGGATGATTTTACAATTTTGAAACTTTTGTCAAGTGTTAATACCGTTGATGTTAATCTACAAATGAAACAATATTTTAATCCGTGTGTAAGTTTTCATTTAATTAAATAAATAAACAAATTTTATTTTTCAGTAATTAATTTTTTGTAGGTTGGCATCTTGACGAATTTTGCTGGTTATGTTAACAGCATCGAGTTTAGTAGTCACAAATGTTGACAGAAAATTTCAGCCAAATACGTCAAGCCGTTTGACCTGTGCGCGACGAACAAAATTTAGCGCACATACATACATACACACACACATACACACAGACAAAGCGCCGATCGAGTTGTATGGAGAGATTCACTCCGCTTCGCTACGCTCATCTAATTAGACCCATACACTTTGTACAACAACACAAAACCATTTGGTAAATTTTGCATGGTCAGTTAGAGTTACCTAATATATAAACGACGTTGTAGTTAGCGGACGCGTGTAGAACTATGTTTTTCGACGCCTGGACCGACGCCGGGCGTCGTTTACACGTTGACTAACTTGAGACGCTCTAGGCGTTGACACAAGAGTCATGAAGACTTGAAACAAACTCCAGTACATTGCCGGCTTTTGTATCTAACTATGTCTTTTATTGCAATAGGCTTTTTATAAAACGTCATTGTTGAATGAACCATTGTTGTAACATTTCGTACTTTTTTCGAAAAGCGCCTAATATTCAGCCGCCTCTCACATCTAAACCACTAATATTTTGTTAAGCACACTGCAAAGACTTTAATTGCGGAATATAAAGGGGAACAAACACTAGTTTCTTAAAACGGTTTGTTATGAATGGATTGGTAGTTATTAACTGTTATGTGGAACAATGCGTAGGCAGTTAGTGGCGCGCGCAACAGAATTCCCTCAACGGTTTGAACTAAGAAATCCACTACAGTTTTCTTGTAGAACCAGTTTGTTACTCAGAAACTCAGGATAGAGATAAAACAAAAGTACAGCTCTCATAATTGTCTTAACATTAATTTTTCTTGTAAGGGGTGGACAAATATAAGGATCTTTAATAAAATGCCACAAATTAACCACATTTATGAAAACTTATACGCTCATATTTCTCCATTGTATTTAAAGTTGTGAACGGAATAATTAATTATGAAATAGAAGATTCGTATTTTAGCCAGGGTTGTGCAACGTGTTATCATATTTTGTGCTGACAGACTGTAGTGATTATTTCTAAAATGCTCGTGAGTTTGTTTCAGTATATATAGATTTTTAAGTATGCAAAGTATTTATATTAATTTCATCTACTTAAAATGTATATAACTAATACGCCAAGGCCGGTTCTAGAGTAGGTCTATCTTGCCAGTATCTGTACCAAAGTGAAGTTTGACGCCCTTTCTACGTTAAATTAATCAATGGGGATGTTGGGGGGTTGCCCCCCAGCTTATGCGGGTACGGACATAGTCCTGGAGAAAATTGATTCTTGAAGTGTTTGAACTATTTTAAAGAGATTTAGGTTCACAAAAAATACTTGTTTACCTAAAGGAAACTGAATATTATACACACAAAGAAAATAAACCTAAAGTCAGTAGGCATAATATGGCTCTTTTCTTTACTTCCAAAAGATCCTATTAACGTGTGTAAAATAGAGGTCAGCATTCGCCTGGAATCGAAATTGTTGAAAAAATCGCTGACGTAATGAGTTCCAAAACGTATCTAACTTCTCAGACTTGTTTAAACCCTCTATAACGGAGCCTAAATAAAAATTGTGTATAATACATTCAGATTTCTTTTTTTTTCATCCAGTGACGTACCCAGGAATATATCTCGGGGGGCTGCCCAGAGTAGGACATAACTGTAAAAAGGTATTCCACAATTGTGCGGTAGGCAATTTTGTGGAAAATCCGTATTTTTGAAATGGATGTACAGTTGTACATGATCGCAGTTAAGAGCTAAGCTTAGATTAGTACAGTCGTTTTCTTATACCTATTAGCCTATAATGTTAAAGGATGTGTTGTCTAATGAAACTAAAGATTATAAACAAAGATAGTTACGTCTTTGTGTCCTGAAGTTTTTTCTTGAAGCTATCGGCACTGTAGAAACACTTTTCTATTAGGTGATTTCTCAATTTTCTTTGAAACATGTTCACGTTTGTAACACTTTTTATTTCATTGGGTAAGTAAATAAACAGCATCTTCCCTGCATGGGCAGGGGCTTCGTCAGTAATCTTCAACTTAGTTTCTGCCATGTGTAGGTTGGCCCTGTTCCGTGTATTGTGCTGAAGGGTATCGAGTTTTTCAGAAAAGCATCATGCGATAGCATCATGGTTCACGCACATACATTATGGTAGCATAAATGTACTTGGAAGGTACAGTAAGAATTTTTAGTTAGTTAAAATGTTCTTTACATGTTTGCATTGGTTTAAGGTTTAATATACTGTATTGCCCTCTTTTGTAGCCTAAATTACTATGCCATAATTTATATGATTAGATAAGTGCATGGCATGCAATTTTAGTATGGTCATATTGTAGTATTGTTTCAGTTGTTTTATTACAAATATACCGGAAATGATCTTCTTAGCAATGAATTATACGCGGTCATCCCATGTCAGGTTTTATCAATTTATAACACTAAAACTGTTGCTACCCTTACCTGCTCTAACTCTTGTCTAAATATGTCAACTTTTAAGACAGTTGTTTTTAAATTGTTGCACTACGTTGTTTGTCTCAACAAAAGCATCGACTTCAAGTCCCTCAATTGTTTTATGAGATTGTTTAATGCTGCTTCACTATTAAAGATTTGTTACTAATTATGTACAATCCTGGATTTAGCGGGGAAATATTCCCTTCGCCACTGCATGGGCTTGCCATATTGCATTACACTAATATTAATGTAAATGAATAACCTGAAAGCCATGGTAAATCGAAGCTTCAGTTCAGAGTAGCCTAAAAAATATATTAAAAATAGAAAATCCCGCCGAAACTATTTTCATGCCGTATATTAGTACGTTAATGCACATGTATGTATATGTGTATGTTTCTAGTAAGAGAATGGACTAGAAATTCCTTATAGAGATGGACTTGGCGTGTCTATATTTAGGTCCAAACTACTTGTTGCCAGATTTAAAACAAAACAAACAAGATGTATTTAATTACGAGAATTATCTTCATTGATATTATTATTTTAATACGTATGCCTACTTGAGGTGGTTCACACTTTTATGATACGCAAGCAGATAATACTAGTGGAAGTATTTGTACTGTGAAAGAAGTTCATCTGGGTAAAGTAAATCTGCGGCGTAGCCCGTATCTAGAAATCGGGCTACCAGTCCATATTGAATAGGACTAGTCAATAAACATTAAGTTAAAGTAGCAATAGGATAAATTTGGAATTAGTACACATGCTGATAGTGAAATAAATGCAAAATCTCAGAAGAATGGTTGCGAACCAGACATGCAGAAACGCATTGCGCGATCCCTGCTAGGCCGGCGAACGTGTGTCACAGTTAGCGGGGACGCTCGCGGGCCGCTGGGCCAGGCAGGTAGATTATGTTACACAGTTGCATAAACAAATAGTTTACTCAGAATCTATTTGCTTTATTTTCACAAACTAAACTCCACACCCGGCCTGACACCCACATGATGTTTTGTGGAAAAACGCATACCAATGTATTGATTAGTATCATAGATATAGCAATGTATAAATGGCCTGGAATCACAAAAATGTTGTTTGTTTCGGCAAAGGGGTTTCTACCCTTCGCATATTCAAGTGCGGAGTAATTTTGGACTAGCCATTCTATCGAAGAATAAATTCTACGCAATTACAATTTTTGTGTAATTTTTTACGTTATTTTTTAGTTGTGTTATCATGTATTTTATTAAATACATTGCATCCTCCCTTTTGGTAGGTTAAGGGATGAAAAAACATGGTTCTACACAAATTCTTAAACTAATATGTCGAATTAAAATTAGTAAATAATACCTCCTATCATATTTAAAAGGTTTCGTCTTGTTGTACAAGGTGTATGGGTCAAACCTTAAATAAGCGTCGTAGGACTCGCTTGCCGCTCCGTTATATGGAAAGATTCACTCCGCTTCGCCACGCTCATTTAAATACCTTTTATCAGATGAGCGTAGCGAACCTCTCAATTTACCTCGATCGGCGCTTTGTATCTGTGTTGTGTGTGTGTGTGTGTGTGTGTGTGTGTTTGTGTTTCTTGTAGCACATGTTTCAACAACCGAACAAGGTATACAGTGCTTGAACTTTGATATTTTTATTCTTCTTTTAAAATAAAGAAATACTTGTTATACCATTTTTAGTGCCACAATAACATGTACACAGTTTTGTAATCCACGTGAGCAAAGTCATATCGGGCAACTGCTAGTTACATATAAATCTAAACATGAATTACACATTCTTCAAACTATATAGCAATTATTCGTTGACTCAGTTCCATTATTCCACAATTGCCTTGATTTGAAATTAGAAACACGTTCGTTAGCGGAGAATCGCAGTACAGATCAAAGCTGTGGCGAAAAAATGGAAATTTGGAGAAAACTTCGACGGCCAAGTAAACAAACTTATCAAATCAATACGAATATGAAAAAGCTTTGGAAACATTTATAAATAGTAACCGTACCTTTAAAGTTTAATAATCAAGGGGCTTTCGGTAAATTTTTTTGCACATAAAATGAGTATGAAAAGTGTAACAGGACACTCCAAAATTACCCAAACTTATTTTCAGAAGCCCGCGCCTAACGTCTCGCAGTCGCGTGATACAGAACGCAGAGAACCATCTCCAGACCTCATGATGGTCAAGCTATACCTGGTGTCCATAAAAGAATGCCAGAAGAACGTGACGCTCCTACCAGTTGTGCAGAAGCAGCATCTTTGCGCCACTGATGAAAGGAAGGGTGGTTGTTATGTAAGTCCTATTTAGTTCTTGTAATTTATAAATAACCACTGGCTGAGATGATCTTGATAATTGATCTAGGGTCTATCTTAGGGTCCTTGATAGTCCTCAAGTGTTAAGCGTCGTTTCCACCCACTTAATTTGACACGAAAACATATTATTATTAATTCGTTGCTGTCCGGTGTCGCCGCGGCCATTGTGTATTAAAACCTGACGTCTCGGACTAATTACATAGTCCATTTTTAGAGAACGTGAAGACAGTCACTGGGAGAATCAACTACAGTTCTCTGCAATGAATCTGTGGTCCTAGGATCCCGCCCACTTTCCCCTACTTCACTCCATCCCTCGCCTCGACGGCGCCAGCCAGCCGTGAGGGGTAACTTTGTTATCGCACTTGTCATCTTGACCGACGCAGAAGACAAACACAAAAATATAAAAATTGGGGTTTTTAACCAATCGAATCAATTTTTGTATGACATGTTTTTCGAGGCAAATCCAGATCAATGGAACAGCTTGAAGTTTAGCAATTAGACGAAAACTATGCCTTTTACGGACTCTGTTGAAATAAAAGCCTCATATAACAATGCAACGTAGAAGGCATGGTTTTCATCCGATCGCTAACATTCAAGATGTCCCATTGATCTCGATTTGCGACGAATAACATGACATAAAAAAATTGATTCGATTGGTTAAAAACCCTAATTATTATATTTGTATGTTTGTCTTCTACGTCAGTCAAGATGACAGGTGCGACAACAAAAGTACCCCTCACGGCTGACTGGTGCCGTCGAGGCGAGGGATGGAGTGAAGTAGGGGAAGATGGGCGGGATCCTAGGACCACAGATTCATTGCAAAGAACTGTAGATCCAGCTCTACCCAGCGACGTATTCCCTACGCGTGTACCTCCCGCGCATGCGCGCCAGTTCCTTCTCGAACCTTGGAATGTGTTCGGCATGCGCGAGTTTCAAGAGCTGTCATATAGGCTGCCCCACCCTACTCAGCTTTGAAACCTTCACCTTCTTGACATTGCAAGGTTGCATTTTAATCTCAAGCCAGAAGCGGTAGTTTTCACCCGTC
Source organism: Isoperla grammatica (assembly GCA_945910005.1). Classification (NCBI taxonomy): domain Eukaryota; kingdom Metazoa; phylum Arthropoda; class Insecta; order Plecoptera; family Perlodidae; genus Isoperla; species Isoperla grammatica. The sequence continues at coordinate 32,168 of CAMDTW010000226.1, read as the reverse complement.
GCCAGGACCCGCGTGCTGTCAAAATTTATGTGACACTTGTCAACACCATGTTCTGCAATGGCTGACTTCTCAACATGTCCTAAATGTGCACGGTTCTTATGATCTTTTACTCTTGTTGGGTTACACTTGCTTGTAAACATCCGTCAATTATCGAAGTATTATGAACTGAAATATCTGAACCAAAAATTTTGTTTTAACTGATGCTATGTCCTATTAACAAAGGTAGACAATATAACATGATTTTCTGCGCCAGACTTTATGCTTGTGTGTTTTCACTAAAGAAAAGAAACAAATTTAAAAAAACTATTCTGATTTAGCAGACTATTCCACAAGCAATTTTTACTATGATGTTCTCCAAACAAACAAAGGCTCCTATAGCAAGATGGTTGTTCTAATACGAAAGTCGCTTTCTATGTATTTTATGTCGTTTTTGTAACCTCGATTTTACGATGCAAGTCTTTCTTAAATTCAATGTAGTTTTCATAACCTTCTCCATACATGCAGCACCGAAACCGTATATTGATCTTATTGACTTTGTGGAGATTATTTTCAATAACCGTTAATGACAAATGGAATACTTTTGAAAAAGTAATATAAAAACATCCTTAATTATCCTCTTGACAACAAAGTGTTTTCAAAACGGAGGACGCTAAATATCGTACGTGCTATTCCAATTAAATTGACTCCAATTTCAATTGAATAATGACCGACTTCCAGGGAATTTTTGGAAGAATTTAATCAATTATACAAAGAGTTTCCTGCATTTTGCAAGGTAAAATCAAAATAATATAGTGACAGCAACGCGCGTTAGTGTGTCTTTTAAAAATAAGTAGCAAAGTATAGGGAAATCGATAAAAAATGCAAGAAAAAACATTTTTCCAGTGAAAGCACCATGAGAGAGGATAACAACTGAGGAACATTTTATGATTTAAGTGGCGTTGTTCACGAGCATGTCGCACTCCCATGTGGGGGCAAGAAAGCTAGTGAACACCAGGTTCACAAGCGCGAGTGGAGCTGTGAGTCTTCGCAGGGTGACTGCAGAGGCCCGCTCATGTGTAACGGGGAACAGTGGGCTGTGACGTCACGCGGGAACCAAGGGGGCTGTGTGTATGTGCAGGGTGACAGCGGGGGCCCGCTCATGTGTAACGAGGAACAGTGGGGTGTGACGTCACGCGGGAACTAAGAGGGCTGTGTGTCTGTGCAGGGTGACAGCGGGGGCCCGCTCATGTGTAACGGGGAACAGTGGGGTGTGACGTCACGCGGGAACTAAGAGGGCTGTGTGTCTGTGCAGGGTGACAGCGGGGCCCGCTCATGTGTAACGAGGAACAGTGGGGTGTGACGTCACGCGGGAACTTAGAGGGCTGTGTGTCTGTGCAGGATGACAGCGGGGGCCCGCTCATGTGTAACGAGGAACAGTGGGGTGTGACGTCACGCGGGAACTAAGAGGGCTGTGTGTCTGTGCAGGGTGACAGCGGGGGCCCGCTCATATGTAACGGGCAACAGTGGGGTGTGACGTCACCCGGGAACTAAGAGGGCTGTGTGTCTGTCGAGGGTGACAGCGGGGGCCCGCTCATGTGCAACGGGCAACAGTGGGCTGTGACGTCACGCGGGAACTAAGAGGGCTGTGTGTCTGTGAAGGGTGACAGCGGGGGCCCACTCATGTGTAACGAGGAACAGTGGGCTGTGACGTCACGCGGGAACTAAGAGGGCTGTGTGTCTGTGCAGGGTGACAGCGGGGGCCCACTCATGTGTAACGAGGAACAGTGGGCTGTTACGTCACGCGGGAACTAAGAGGGCTGTGTGTCTGTGCAGGGTGACAGCGGGGGCCCACTCATGTGTAACGAGGAACAGTGAGCTGTAACGTCACGCGGGAACTAAGAGGGCTGTGTGTCTGTGCAGGGTGACAGCGGAAGCCCGCTCATGTGTAACGGGCAACAGTGGGGTGTGACGTCACGCGGGAACTAAGAGGGCTGTGTGTCTGTGCAGGGTGACAGCGTGGGCCTGCTCATGTGTAACGAGGAACAGTGGGGTGTGACCTCACGCGGGAACTAAGAGGGCTGTGTGTCTGTGCAGGGTGACAGCGGGGGCCCGCTCATGTGTAACGGGCAACAGTGGGCTGTGACGTCACGCGGGAACTAAGAGGGCTGTGTGTCTGTGCAGGGTGACAGCGGGGGCCCGCTCATGTGTAACGGGCAACAGTGGGGTGTGACGTCACGCGGGAACTTAGAGACTGTGTGTCTGTGCAGGGTGACAGCGGGGGCCCGCTCATCTGTAACGAGGAACAGTGGGGTGTGACGTCACGCGGGAACTAAGAGGGCTGTGTGTCTGTGCAGGGTGACAGCGGGGGCCCGCTCATGTGTAACGGGAAACAGAGGGCTGTGACGTCACGCGGGAACTAAGAGGGCTGTGTGTCTGTGTAGGGTGACAGCGGGGGCCCGCTCATGTGTAACGGGGAACAGTGGGCTGTGACGTCACGCGGGAACCAAGGGGGCTGTGTGTATGTGCAGGGTGACAGCGGGGGCCCACTCATGTGTAACGGGGAACAGTGGGGTGTGACGTCACGCGGGAACTAAGAGGGCTGTGTGTCTGTGCAGGGTGACAGCGGGGGCCCGCTCATGTGTAACGGGGAACAGTTGGCTGTTACATCACGCGGGAACTAAGAGGGCTGTGTGTCTGTGCAGGGTGACAGCGGGGGCCCGCTCATGTGTAACGGGCAACAGTGGGGTGTGACGTCACGCGGGAACTAAGAGGGCTGTGTGTCTGTGCAGGGTGACAGCGGGGGCCCGCTCATGTGTAACGAGGAACAGTGGGGTGTGACGTCACGCGGGAACTAAGAGGGCTGTGTGTCTGTGCAGGATGACAGCGGGGGCCCGCTCATGTGTAACGAGGAACAGTGGGGTGTGACGTCACGCGGGAACTAAGAGGGCTGTGTGTCTGTGCAGGGTGACAGCGGGGGCCCGCTCATATGTAACGGGCAACAGTGGGGTGTGACGTCACGCGGGAACTAAGAGGGCTGTGTGTCTGTGCAGGGTGACAGCGGGGGCCCGCTCATGTGTAACGAGGAACAGTGGGGTGTGACGTCACGCGGGAACTAAGAGGGCTGTGTGTCTGTGCAGGGTGACAGCGGGGGCCCACTCATGTGTAACGAGGAACAGTGAGCTGTGACGTCACGCGGGAACCAAGGGGGCTGTGTGTCTGTGCAGGGTGACAGCGGGGGCCCGCTCATGTGTAACGGGCAACAGTGGGCTGTGACGTCACGCGGGAACTAAGAGGGCTGTGTGTCTGTGCAGGGTGACAGCGGGGGCCCGCTCATGTGTAACGGGCAACAGTGGGCTGTGACGTCACGCGGGAACTAAGAGGGCTGTGTGTCTGTGCAGGGTGACAGCGGGGGCCCGCTCATGTGTAACGAGGAACAGTGGGGTGTGACGTCACGCGGGAACTAAGAGGGCTGTGTGTCTGTGCAGGGTGACAGCGGGGGCCCGCTCATGTGTAACGGGCAACAGTGGGCTGTGACGTCAAGCGGGAACTAAGAGGGCTGTGTGTCTGTGCAGGGTGACAGCGGGGGCCCGCTTATGTGTAACGGGCAACAGTGGGCTGTGACGTCACGCGGGAACCAAGAGGGCTGTGTGTCTGTGCAGGGTGACAGCGGGGGCCCGCTCATGTGTAACGGGCAACAGTGAGCTGTGACGTCACGCGGGAACTAAGAGGGCTGTGTGTCTGTGCAGGGTGACAGCGTGGGCCTGCTCATGTGTAACGAGGAACAGTGGGGTGTGACCTCACGCGGGAACTAAGAGGGCTGTGTGTCTGTGCAGGGTGACAGCGGGGGCCCGCTCATGTGTAACGAGGAACAGTGGGGTGTGACGTCACGCGGGAACTAAGAGGGCTGTGTGTCTGTGCAGGGTGACAGCAGGGGCCCGCTCATGTGTAACGGGCAACAGTGGGGTGTGACCTCACGCGGGAACTAAGAGGGCTGTGTGTCTGTGCAGGGTGACAGCGGGGGCACGCTCATGTGTAACGAGGAACAGTGGGGTGTGACCTCACGCGGGAACTAAGAGGGCTGTGTGTCTGTGCAGGGTGACAGCGGTGGCCCGCTCATGTGTAACGAGGAACAGTGGGGTGTGACCTCACGCGGGAACAAAGAGGGCTGTGTGTCTGTGCAGGGTGACAGCGGGGGCACGCTCATGTGTAACGAGGAACAGTGGGGTGTGACGTCACGCGGGAACTAAGAGGGCTGTGTGTCTGTGCAGGGTGACAGCGGGGGCCCGCTCATGTGTAACGGGCAACAGTGGGGTGTGACCTCACGCGGGAACTAAGAGGGCTGTGTGTCTGTGCAGGGTGACAGCGGGGGCCCTCTCATGTGTAACGGGCAACAGTGGGGTGTGACCTCACGCGGGAACTAAGAGGGCTGTGTGTCTGTGCAGGTTGACAGCGGGGGCCCGCTCATGTGTAACGGGCAACAGTGGGCTGTGACGTCACGCGGGAACTAAGAGGGCTGTGTGTCTGTGCAGGGTGACAGCGGGGGCCCGCTCATGTGTAACGAGGAACAGTGGGCTGTGACGTCACGCGGGAACTAAGAAGGCTGTGTGTCTGTGCAGGGTGACAGCGGGGGCCCGCTCATGTGTAACGAGGAACAGTGGGCTGTGACGTAACGCGGGAACTAAGAGGGCTGTGTGTCTGTGCAGGGTGACAGCGGGGGCCCGCTCATGTGTAATGGGCAACAGTGGGGTGTGACATCATGGGGGGAAGGCTGTGGCCAGAAGGACTCATCCCCCGGCGTGTGGATCCGAGTCGACCACTATCTACCCTGGATATGGAAAGTAACTTCGAGAATATCAAACTCTCCTACCGAACCAGCTTGGAAGCCACATCTGAAACCTCGAGCATCTCCTAGTAACTCTAAGAGTGCTGGTTCTAAGCAAAACGGCTATTTGGCTGTCGTACATGTTTTCTTTGTATTTTTTGCCTACTCGCGAGATGGAATGGGTTACGGAAACTAATTAGTGTAATAACTTACTTGAATGTTAAAATAATTTTTAACAAATGTTTCTATCCATGCAATTGTGCTATTGGAGACAACTACTTGATGATAAAGAAGACGAAGGGAAAGGAGCTTGATGAAAAGTCAATGTCCTTGTTACACAAATGAATTCCTTATCGCTGCGTAAAACGGTGAGAAACTCGCGATAATTGCCTCGCGCGAGTTTCTTATCATCTCAGATACACGACAGATTAATTTGCAAGCGCCGTTTAAGGCCTTCCACAGCAACTTTGGTGATGCTCTCGTCACAACCGTGACGTCACAGATGTGAGGTCTTACCAGTTGTTCCCAACATGACAACTTAGTTTTGTCACTTCATGTTTCACGGAATTGATGTTTTTGTTGAGCTCGAGTTGGGAAACCTTTTTTCAAATTTTATTTTGTTGATACCAATTAACATTTAAGAAAACATTGCTACTTTTTGTGTTCTTTAATTATTTAAGTGAAAATAGTGCGCCATCGAGTGGGCGGGGCTTGTGCGGCAGTGGAAGAAGCCGTGCTGAACTTTTAAATGGCTGCCTTTTGCAATTCAGGAAACGAGCTGGATTAGTTAAAAATTTATACAACCGTTGGCAAGTACGCTATGTTACATTTATTAGATATATATGAATTTACGCATTATTACTGGGCTACTTCCTGAAGAAGAAGTAGTAGTAGTAGTAGTAGTAGTAAAATCTTTATTTTAGCACAGTTGCTATTTTTACACCCATTACACTCTATACATATTATACAGGCTATAGAATACAAAATAACATAAATATCCAAACAGTAAAACAGTCAATATATGGCCATTAAGGCCTCATTAAAGACTATAAATTAAAAATTAAACATAAAATACACTATTAAACATCACTTACACTAACACAGTACATTAGGCTCTGTCATATAACTTCAGGAAGTAGGCCTATCCCAAAAAGTGCCTTTTTCATATGGTTTGGCACAGAGTTTACCTTCTTTTATAAGATTACTACATTCCCTTCTGAAGAGAACAGGATTTTTTTCCCGTATTTCCTCTGGGATTCTGTTAAATATCCTGAGCCCTTTTGTAAATATTGATTTATCCTGCAATGTATTTGTTGACCTTTGAACATTGATATTAGCAGCTCTACGTGTGTCATAGCTATGTAGATTCTTAACCTGTACTAATTTATCCTGAAGGTGTGTAGAAGTTAATCCATGGAAAGTTTTTTGCATAAAACACAAGGTATTGAGTAAGATTCGGTGTTTTATTTGTAGCCATCCCAGTGCCTTACACATTTTGACTATAGACGTACTTCTTTTCACTCTAAGAATACTCCTCATTGCCTTGTTTTGAATTTTTTGTAAAATCATAATCTCGTTTTGACCAAGTAAAAATAGAATTGTACTACAGTAATCGATAAGTGGCGATATTATTGCTCTGTATAACATCACTTTAGCATCCAATGACACATGCCCATGGATTCTCATGAATAACCCATGTTTTTTTGCCATCTTTTTAATAATTTGTTCACCATGGGGTTTAAAGTTTAGGTTATCATCAATTAATATGCCCAAATATTTAATGGTCCTTACCAATTCAAGAATATGACTATCAATCCGAACATCGATCACATATTGTCCTAAGTTTGCCCTCAAGTGTTGAGAGCAGAATAACATAATCTTAGACTTATTAATATTTGGTTGCATTTTATTGGCTTGAAACCAAGTTTCCAGGACCCTTATGTCGATCTTCAAATTGTTCATTACATCCAAGATATTGGAACCAGAGCACAAAATGAGTACGTCATCAGCATATAAGTGAATAATTGAAAATCGAAGAGTGTGAGCTATGTCATTGATATAAATTATGAACAACAATGGTCCCAATTTGGACCCTTGGGGTACACCTATATTGTTGTATGCTGTACTGGAAAAGGAACCATTAACGTTTACTTTTTGCATCCTTCCCTCAAGATATGATGTAATCCATTTAATTACATTACCTTTTATACCATATTTTTTTAACTTTTCAATTAAGATTGCTCTGTCAATTGTCTCAAATGCTTTTTTCAGGTCTAAGAATACAGCAATGGTTAAATTCTTTTTCGACTGATTATTAATTAAGTATTCCATTACTGTTTGGAGAGCAGATTCACAGCTATGTCTTTGACGAAAACCTGATTGTTCATTTATGATTAAATTATTCTTTTCAAAATGGTTAGTAATTTGTTCATGTACAATTGTTTCCAATACTTTGTCAATTATGTGTAGTATGTATAGTGGCCGGAATTGTTCTCCATCAATTGCCTTGGGAACTTTAGGTACAGGTACAATAGTAGCAATCTTTAGTGCATTTGGTACTATTCCATTCTTTAAAGATAAATTAATTATGTTTGTTATATAACTTAGGACTATGGGTTTTGATATTTTTAGTACTTTATCATTAATGCCATATTCATCTGGCCCCGTTGTTTGAGTCCTGATATTATCTTTGAAATAGTTTCTATATCTACTAATTTAAACTCTGATAGCTCAACATGGTTAACTTCAGGCACAGTATTTAAAATTTCTTCCATTGTATACGTAATAGTAATTTGGTTATAGATATCCTCTACAGCTGAAATGAAATATTCATTAAATTTAATTGCTGCATCTTTATCTCCCTTAGCCCTAATATTTTTAAAGTATATTGTGCCCTCATTGGTGTTGTAATGTACATTTAGTCATATTTACGATCCGCATGTCCAAACAACAACAAACAAAGAGAGGCTTGGTTAGAGGCCAAGGCCCGAGCTAGGCCCAGACCTTGCCATATCCTTAGATATTTTGAAAAATAGGCCTAGGCTGATTGGATTGGGTATTTGTAAGGCACGTGGACTTTTGGTTTTTACTAATAAAATTTCTAAAAAAATCACTGTTTATGATACAAATACCTTGTATCTTTCCAGTCTCGAAGAGTGGATGCTTCAAATCCAACGTAATTTTGTTTTAAACCAATTTAAATGTGTTATTTTCGCTACCGCTATGTCTAGGCCTTTGTGCGCCATTTTGACTGTGATATCCATAAACGCCGTTCCAGGTTATACTGCCGTATTTATTCCGTTTCCGGTACAGCCTACTTACCAATATTACAAGGTGCACACATCTAGGTGGCGGTTAGTGGCGGGAGTGTTCAAACCGACAGTAGCCATGTTTACATGGAGGATTCAATACGGTATTGAGAACGATCCGGCTGTTCAATCCTCCATGTAAACACTTCAAACTCGGATTGGATCGGTTGAATCCAATCCCCTAAAAGCTGGGATCGTATTGAGAGATTGTATTGAATCTGTGCATGTAAACGACTTTCTAGAATCGTATCGAATTCACCAAGGTTGTTGTTGTTGTACGTGTGTATTGTGACAGTTGACGGCAATCAGCACGCGGTTTAAAGCGTCATACCGCAAACTCAGACGTCGGACTGTGCGTGTTTACTTAAAAAAAAAAACGAGGAGTAATGTCTAAACGAAACGTGTGGTCGTGTGAAGAGGTAACATGACAAAAAACCAAACAAAAGTAAGATTATGGTACAACCGCCTGTGTTACACGAACTAATGCATCCACTTTCTGATAGCCAGATTAAAGATGGCAGTAGATAAGAAGTTCATAAAAACATCGGTAGATTGCAATCGCTTGGTATTGAAAACGAACTGAGTGCGTGATAAATTCGGGTCATGTAAACGCATCGATCTGAATCCAATCCAATCCCAATTCAATACTCAATACGCCATGTAAACATAGCTAATGCATATCTGGCAACGGAAGTGCTTTGGTTTTATTCATGTGCAAGTGTACCAACCTAAAACAAGTTACGTTAAAAAAGTAGGGCGCTGGGCGTGTTTTGTTAATAGGTAGCTTTCAATAGACGTCACGTGGCGGCCATTATGAGGTACACATTGGTTGTTTACATTTGTTCTGTCAATAGAAGACACATAGGTTATTCAGAAAATATCACAGTTTCAAGCCGTATAGATTGATGTGTGCAGGTAAAAGTTCAAGAAAATGATAACACATGCAAATGATTGTCTATAAACAGAGTTTACGCGTTCTTATTTTGTGTTCAGTCATAATACGGAACCTTTGTTTGAAAACAGTTGATGTGTCAGTCAAAGGATATCTGCAATATTGCAACAATGCAGTGTTGGAAGAACGTAAACAAATGTTTACATAGTACCTCAGTATGGCTACCGTGCGATACCGGAAATAACGTTATTGCAAGCTCCCTAGAAACGTACACATACTAATAACCAGACACAATAACCAAACCCAATAACCAAACCCTATAACCGTACTAACTTTCGTGGGCAATCATCAACCGGATCCCCTAACTAACCTAACCGAATTTCGTGGGACGTCAGAAATCTGGGCAAAGTCACAATCAAAGTGACTTTACTGGGCAAAGTCCCTTATGAATCAAAGCGACTTTGCCCAGCTACCTGACATCCCACAAAATTCGGTTAGGTTAGGGGATCCGGTTGATGATTGCCCACGATAGTTAGTACGGTTATTGGTTCTGGTTATAGCTCCAGTCGGCCTCATTAATCACTGTCATCAGTTTCTTGGTCGACTACCTCTTTATGCGGACTGTATAGCTCGCCAATCACTTTTAAAAAATCATGTATCTTGGTGTTTTGGTCTCTGAACTGCCTCTTTCATTCATACGTTGGCTTACCTGGTGGTATTTAAAGCCACCTAGCGGCGCACTAGAAAAACAACGTATAACCAACCACAAGGCTGTGCACTGGCAAGGATGGAAGCCTACACAACACATCCGTACATAGCCGTAGCGAAAATAACAAATTTAAAGTAGTTTAAAACAAAATTACGTGGGATTTGAAGCATCCACCCTTCGGAATTGGAAAGATACAAGGTATTTGTATCATAAACAGTGATTTTTTAGAAATTTTATTAGTAAAAACCAATTGAAACGTAAGCATACCATCATACGCCCTAGGAACAGGGAGGATCTAGGCCCTAGGCCTAGCCCTAATCCCGGGTAGGCCTAAAGGCCTAGGCTTAGAATATGTCCAATGGACTAGGCTAGGTCTAGGTAGGCCTACCTATAGCTTTCTTATAGCCTAGGGTAGGGCCCAAGCTTAAATTCTGCATGCCTGGGCCTTCTGTTGTGTTTAATGTAGTTTAACTTAAGATTGGTGTATGTATTGTAAACAGGGCCTGGGCTAGGCTAGGCTTAGCCTGCAGCCAAGACTTGATTGAGGCCGATGCACAATAACATTAGCCTAGGGCCTAGACCTACAACCTGTCTACAACTATTAATTAGTGTAGGCTGATGGGCTTTACCAACTGTAACAATAAACTACCACTCTGGGTATTCACGGAGTGAATCTAAAAAACCTTTTTTCAACGAAATGTAACAAAAATCACTTTTATATGTTACCTGTTACTGTATCTTTCCAATTATGGAAGGCGCATGCTTCAAAAAGTACATATTTATGTTTCAAATCAATTTAATTCTGTTGAATTAGCTAGAGCCTATGCCTAGGCCAATGCACGCCATTCGCCATTGTTCAACACTAGGATGAAGAGAAATATCTCTGCAGCAAAATAAGTGCTTTGGTTCTTTGTTATCAGCAAATGCACCAACTTAAACATAAGTTACTGTATTATAATCGCAGTATTTTCGATAATTTACCCCTTCTTCAAATTTGAAGAAGAGGTAATTTGAAGAAAGGGTTATTATTTTAAAATAAATTTATACCCAAAAAATAAATTACCCCTTCTTCAAGTTTGCGGGCGATATTCGGTTTCATTTCCTACGTTGGCTACTGAATCAACGTAGAACAGCTGATTGTAGCATCCAGTAGGCTGTGTGCATGTTGCTAATGGTGAATGGCGTGCATAGGCATGGGCTCAAGCCAATTCAACATAAATCAATTGCTTTAAAACATAAATATGTACTTTTTGAAGCATGCGCCTTACATATTTGGAAAGATACAGTAACAGGTAACATATAAAAGTGATTTTTGTTACATTTCGTTGAAAAAAAGTTTTTTAGATTCACTCCGTGAATAGCCTACCCAACTCTGTATTCTCGTACATGGTTTTTGGTTTAGCCCGTTCCTGAACATTATTTATCCCGGTAACATCGTTGTAGGCTAATGGTTGGTGCACAATTGTCCGGGAAGGAGCTCCGGTAACGGTAAAGTTCGCTATAATTTAACATTACCCGGTAGCGTTAACGGTAACGGGAAGCTCCTTCCCGGGCTATTGTGCACCGGCCATAACAGTTATGTTTGCCAATTTCAAACATGTTTCTAAGTTAGTGTGGTAATTTATTATTAGGCCTACTGTAGTAGGTCCTCGGTAGGAGTAGGCCTAACCTGTGTCAGCGTAGGACTACATGGCAATGTAAAGGAAATATTATTTCCTTTACATTGCCATGTAGTCCTACGCTGTTATCACAGGGCAATTGTGGAGCTAGTTTTAGGGGTGTGAGTCATATTTGCTTTGCTAACTTCCTTTTGTAATAGGCCTATCGTTTCAGGTAGCCTTATACATTTTCGGCCTGACCGGCCTAGTCCCATGCTTAAGGAAAGATATGGAGACTAGGGGTCTAGATCTACATCTACAATGTCTTCGAAACCTGTACTCCATTGTGATGCCTCATTAAAAAAACTTCACCCTGCCCAAATGACTAAACTCATAAACAAGAAAATTAATGAAGTGGTAAGTTTGAGGGCCCAGAGTCAACATTTACATTTTTATTGGCCGACTTCTTTAGATTAGGCCTACAATGCTAAGGCTTTGGACCAGCGTAGTTGGCCGTGGCGTTAGGCGTTGGTCTAGTAAACCGTGATTGCTGCATTCCAGGTTCGAATCCTGGCTCGGGCATGGATGTCATGTGGCAATTTTGTCATCTTCATGAATATACAAGAACGTGGTGTGAATGTTATCGGATGTTTACCGGTCGTGTGTGTAGGTGGGGCGTACATGCGTGTGTACGTGTTATGTGTAACTGTATAATATACAAGAACGTGGTGTGAATGTTATCGGATGTTTACCGGTCGTGTGTGTAGGTGGGACGTACATGCGTGTGTACGTGTTATGTGTAACTGTATAATATACAAGAACGTGGTGTGAATGTTATCGGATGTTTACCGGTCGTGTGTGTAGTTGGGGCGTACATGCGTGTGTACGTGTTATGTGTAACTGTATAATATACAAGAACGTGGTGTGAATGTTATCGGATGTTTACCGGTCGTGTGTGTAGGTGGGACGTACATGCGTGTGTACGTGTTATGTGTAACTGTATAATATACAAGAACGTGGTGTGAATGTTATCGGATGTTTACCGGTCGTGTGTGTAGGTGGGGCGTACATGCGTGTGTACGTGTTATGTGTAACTGTATAATATACAAGAACGTGGTGTGAATGTTATCTCAATCGAAAAAAACGGTGTGAGTCGACGAAACTGAATTTTCGTTCGGAAAACATAGAACCGTATAATCGAGCCTTCACATTGTGGGAGCTCCGATCAGCCGTAAAGTGTCTCCGACCCACGTCAATGGGTGGGGACAGGCTGCACAACGACATGTTTGTTCACTTGACGGACTCGTCGCTAGAGGTTGTTTTATTGTTTTTTAATTTTTTATGGTTGTCTGACACTTTTCCTGATGAATGGCGTAGTGCCATTTTGATTCCGCTTCTTAAGCCTGGTAAAGACAAATCCATGCCGGTATCGTATCGACCCATCTCTTTAACAAGTTGCTTTTGTAAATTATTTGAGAAGATGATAAACAAACGTCTCATGTGGGTCCTTGAAACACGCGGATTGTTGGCGAACGTCCAGTGTGGCTTTCGTCAGCGTCGCAGTACCATCGACCACTTGGTGCGTTTGGAAACTTACATACAGGAAGGATTCGTGGCAAAACAACACGTCGTAGGTGTTCTCTTTGACATTGAAAAGGCTTACGACACCACTTGGCGTTATGCCATAATGCAACAACTTCACACGTGGGGCTTCCGAGGGCATATGCCCAAGTTCCTCGAGAATTTCTTAAAAGACAGGCATTTCAAAGTGCGGGTTAACAACGTGCTTTCCGCTCCCTTTGATTTGCAAACGGGTGTGCCGCAGGGTTCTGTCCTCTCGGTATCCTTGTTTGCAATAGGTATCAATAGCGTTATTGCATGCATACCAAAAGCATTAATGTCGTGTTTATTTGTTGATGACCTTGGGGTTTTCTACAGATCTGTGAATCTCTCGATTGCAGAACGACAAGTGCAAAAAGGTTTAAATAATATCAGTGAATGGGCTCGAGCTCGGGGAACTAGATTCTCTCCCGAAAAGACCCAGTGCATTCGCTTTTGTCGCCTTCGAGGACTTCATAATGATCCAAAACTGACCTTCAACGATGTTGAGCTTCAGTTCAGGCCCCATGTCCGTCTTCTCGGTATGGAGCTTGACGTGAAGCTCAACTGGCATCATCATATTGTCCAATTGAGAAAACGTTGCATGTTAGCCCTCAACATTTTAAAAGTTCTGAGCAACACTAAATGGGGTGCAGATCGCACCTGTCTGCTACGCGTGTATGGAGCGTTGATTAAATCCAAAATGGATTACGGTTGTTTTGTATACTCTTCCGCTCGTGATACGACTCTTAAATTGCTCGATACCGTCCATCATAGTGGCCTTCGCCTTGCGCTAGGCGCATTTCGAACAAGCCCCGTCGTAAGCCTCTATGCTGAAGCAGGAGAGTCCTCTTTGGCAGAGCGACGAAACTACTTGATGGGCGCGTACGTTATGAAGATCAGAGCTATACCAAATCATCCATCACATCAGATTCTTTTTAACGACAGATTTGTCAGACATTTTGATAGTAAACCGTTGGCTACATTACCAACGGGCTTGCGTGTTTTACATTTATTCACATTTTTAGAATTTGATATGCCAAATCTTTTCAACTCGGTTTTTGGTACTAATCCACCTTGGATTATACCGGAACCGGTTATGAGATTTGATCTTTGTCGTTTTGATAAATTTTCTACTTCGGATTTAAAATTCAAAATTCACTTTCTGGAAATTTGCCATGAACACCGTGGGTTTACCTTGGTGTTCACAGATGGCTCCAAAATTGACAACAAGGTAGGATGTAGCTTTTATTGCTCCGCCTTAACTGAACAATTCAGGTTACACGACATGTGTTCAGTTTTCACCGCAGAGTTGGTCGCCATTCGCGAAGCTCTGAAATATATATCACGTTCTCCAAAGGGTAAGTTTTTAATTTGTTCGGATAGCATGAGTGGACTTCAAGCAATTTGTATCATGTATTCCGTCCATCACTTGGTCCAAGACATTCAGTTTTATCTGGAGAAACTCAATTCGAGGAATTATACTATCGAATTTTGCTGGGTACCTGGACACGTGGGAATCGAAGGAAACGAATTGGCCGATCAGGCTGCAAAGGCAGCCTGTCAACATCGCCATGTTGACTTCGATATCGCCCCTGTTCCAGATGTCAAGAGTGTGTTCAAACAAGTCATTTTAGATAAACGACAAGCTGCTTGGGACCAAGTGCAACTGAACAAGTTGCACAGTGTGATGCCTAAATTAATCAATAACGTGCGGCCTCCATCTTCCCGTCTTTCTCGCCGGGAAGAGGTTGTGTTGGCACGGGCTCGCATTGGCCACACTCGTTTGACTCATGGCTATCTCCTCACTAGAGAAAAGGTTGTCCCTAAATGTGACACTTGTGACGTCACTCTGACTGTACGTCACATATTGTCAGAATGTACCAAACATGATGTGTTGAAAACACAATTAAAGCTTTCCCCGTTGTATGAAGAACTTTTGTCATACGAGAATTGTGATAAACTTTTAAAATTTCTTGTCCGCACACAGTTTTTCCAACAATTTTAAAAAATACATTACAACCACTTAAAAATATAAAATAATATAAATTAAATTCATATAAAATTCAAACATAATTACTACTTTCCTAGTAACCTAATTACTTAGCTTGCAAAACACCATCTTGGTGGCGCAAAATGACCTAACTGGTTGAAGCGCCCTTAAACCCAATAAATTCAATTCAAATTTACCGGTCGTGTGTGCAGGTGGGGCGTACATGCGTGTGTACGTGTTATGTGTAACTGTATAATATACAAGAACGTGGTGTGAATGTTATCGGATGTTTACCGGTCGTGTGTGTAGGTGGGACGTACATGCGTGTGTACGTGTTATGTGTAACTGTATAATATACAAGAACGTGGTGTGAATGTTATCGGATGTTTACCGGTCGTGTGTGTAGGTGGGGCGTACATGCGTGTGTACGTGTTATGTGTAACTGTATAATATACAAGAACGTGGTGTGAATGTTATCGGATGTTTACCGGTCGTGTGTGTAGGTGGGACGTACATGCGTGTGTACGTGTTATGTGTACCTGTATAATATACAAGAACGTGGTGTGAATGTTATCGGATGTTTACCGGTCGTGTGTGTAGGTGGGACGTACATGCGTGTGTACGTGTTATGTGTAACTGTATAATATACAAGAACGTGGTGTGAATGTTATCGGATGTTTACCGGTCGTGTGTGTAGGTGGGGCGTACATGCGTGTGTACGTGTTATGTGTAACTGTATAATATACAAGAACGTGGTGTGAATGTTATCGGATGTTTACCGGTCGTGTGTGTAGGTGGGGCGTACATGCGTGTGTACGTGTTATGTGTACCTGTATAATATACAAGAACGTGGTGTGAATGTTATCGGATGTTTACCGGTCGTGTGTGTAGGTGGGACGTACATGCGTGTGTACGTGTTATGTGTAACTGTATAATATACAAGAACGTGGTGTGAATGTTATCGGATGTTTACCGGTCGTGTGTGTAGGTGGGACGTACATGCGTGTGTACGTGTTATGTGTAACTGTATAATATACAAGAACGTGGTGTGAATGTTATCGGATGTTTACCGGTCGTGTGTGTAGGTGGGGCGTACATGCGTGTGTACGTGTTATGTGTAACTGTATAATATACAAGAACGTGGTGTGAATGTTATCGGATGTTTACCGGTCGTGTGTGTAGGTGGGGCGTACATGCGTGTGTACGTGTATGTGCACATCATACATTGGATAGGGGTAGGACTATTTGTACATTTCGCAAATATTTCCTATACATATTTATACAAAAACAATTTGACAGCATACAGCGTTATTATTATAATTAACACCATTATTTAGTATTTCAATCCAATTCCATTCGTGTTATTATAAAGCTAAATTTACCTCTTTTAATTAAAAAATTAAAATTAAAATGAATAAGGGCTAAATTAACCTCTTTATTTATTTATGCAGACTAATTCCTGTTCCAAGAGGAGATAACATCGAGGGAACAGTACATCCAACGAACTCATCACCCACTACCACCAACACACTTGCTGATATAAATGAAGTCCACGCATTAAGCAAACAGAAAAGTATCGTCACCAATATTTTCTGGACGAACCCTTTAGTTACAAGCAGACCGCATCTATATTTTTGGGAAACCCGTCAACCTGTATTGTTACATTTAGAACTGCTCCTGTGAAACATTTATAAACAGTTACGTAATTCTTATGGTTTGATTTTAAAATGATCATTACTTCGTATGGCTTTTACAACATTGCATGCACATGTGGGTCTATTGTCTACGTGACAAATTTTTAAAATAAAAATTACATTATTCGTCAAGTTGTTGGTTCAATATCTCGTAGAAACATTCAGACGAGCTAACTTGTTACACATTACGAGCTTGAAACGGTGAATGCACAGATAAGAACATGCGTCTAAAAATATGTTCGAGCTTTGTTGAACATTAACGTGCAAATGAGACCATTATGGGAAAAATAATAAAAAAACAATAATAAAGTTAAATGATAATATTCCTGTTTACTTATTCCCTTTTTTATTTCGGGTCAAAACATTAAATAACGTTTTAGCACCTCTACTCGATCCTGAATGCAAACCCTTTGGATAGTAGCATTAGGAATATATATACCTTATACCTTATTTCCTTATACCTTATACCTTATTTCCTAAGAAATTGAAATTAACAAAACATTTTTTAATGAACAGAACTAAAGAAATAATGAGCAAATCATGACCTTTGATGGATAAAACGTATTTGCCAATGAAGCCGCGTTCACATAAATGATTTTTGACTATTGACTATTGATTAAGCGAATTGAACCATTGGCGATACGTGCTGACGTTCACACAACTTTACTTTTGACTTTTGACTATTGACTATTGACTAACGAATTGAAAATATCTCAAAGTCATAGTCACAACCAATCAGAACGTTCGCGTTCAGCCAATGAATGTGGAGCAACGGAAGTCAATACCACTACTCAATTACTGTCAAGTGTATATTTGTTTTTGACAATTTCCACCGAATATTATTTAGGCCTATTTATTTATTATTTTTATGAAGTATTCAGTTTTATTGAAGGGCTATAGGCTTCTTGCAAGGTTGCTTTACAACAATGAAACAAATGAAATTTATCGATGGACAAACAACAAGCTGTCAAATAATAAAATATTCTCATTTTAAAAACAAATCTTCAAAACAAACAAGAAAAATACAAAACTTTCACAACTTGGTTGCCCATCATTAAACGTTTTAACTGGTGAGCAGTTACTATCGCCATACCTCGTTTTCTTCATAATGTTGCAATTTTATTATTTTGACAGCTCGTTGTTTGTCAATCAGTTCGATTCATTTGTTCTAGGTGCCAGATCATACGTGTCAAAGAACTTAGTTGTGTAGTGTTCATATCTTTCTTTGGAAGTGCTAGGGGCGTGGTTTGACTATTGACTAACCACAGAGGCCAGTCAATAATCAATAGTCATTTATGTGAATGCGGCTTTACTGTCCCACATTTCACGAACTGTGCTTTTGTCAGCAGCTGGTTGAGTCGCTTGACTGTCCTCTACCTGACGCCATCCCCCCCCCCCCATGACCTATGTTGTCGGGCGGAGCAGGTACCGGCATGTCAGACTCAGAGCCGAGATGAATGAAGCGACGGTCGAGCGAAGACTTAATCGCTCTTCAAAACCAATTTCTGCGAAACCGGCTAAATCATTGTCTCCAGTCACGTGTTTGAGATAGCCAATAAACGAAACGTTGTACAGAGTTTTAGTCCAGCCCAAACACACCCTTTTGTCCTTGCCCACTTTCCGTCCGAGCTCGGCAACTCGAAGATCATCGAAGAAGGGATTCGGCACTAATGAGAGTGGGATAAGAATTCAACATATTGAATTAAATTTTACACTGGAAGTCTCATATTTCTGGAGATAAGTGTTTTTAATATGAAGAGACCGAAAAGTATAAAATCATACTAGATCTGATTTCGATTTATGAACTAATATATTAATCTATATAACAAACCACAATTCTTTTTTCTTCACTTTCTTGGTGTATTTCTTATTGTAAAAGAAGGCAGTCTAACGTATAACAAAACGTACAAAGAAATGTCCAAACATCCTCCAAGAATGACCTAATATTGTCTTCAATTATTCTACAACTTTAAATTCAGAAATAAAAACAATTTGTTTATCAAATAAACGTTTACGGCTGTGAATTATCACCTGCTTGTCTCTCTTCCTTCCAAAAAAGTTATATTCTGAATGGACAAAGACATCAAGGGCGCTTTTTCTTCTCTTTAATCAGTGGTGGTCTCCATGCAGTAACACAATTATATGAAACAAAATTTGTGTTATACACTTATATTCATGTAAGTTGTTACTTTAATTAATTTCCATAACACACTCCATCTGCCAGTAGGCAAAGAATACAGAAAAAATGAACGACGGTCAAACAGAGGTGTTGCTTAGAACCAGAACTCTTAGGATTACTAGGAGATGCTCGAGGTTTCACAAGAGGCTTCCAAATTGGTTTCAAAGGAGGGTTTCCACTTCTTCCTGTTACTTTCTTTATCCAGGGTAGAAAGCCGTCGATTCGCATCAACACGCCGGGAGAGCCCTTCTGGGCACAGCCTTCACCCCATGACATCACACCCCACTGTTGCCCGTTACACATGAGCGGGCCTCCGCTGTCACCCTGCACAGACACACAGCCCTCTTAGTTCCCGCGTGACGTCACACCCCACTGTTGCCCGTTACACATGAGTGGGTCCCCGCTGTCACCCTGCACAGACACACACCCCTCTTAGTTCCCGCGTGACGTCACAGCCCACTGTTGCCCGTTACACATGAGCGGGCCCCCGCTGTCACCCTGCACAGACACACAGCCCTCTTAGTTCCCGCGTGACGTCACAGCCCACTGTTGCCCGTTACACATGAGCGGGCCCCCGCTGTCACCCTGCACAGACACACAGCCCTCTTAGTTCCCGCGTGACGTCACAGCCCACTGTTGCCCGTTACACATGAGTGGGCCCCCGCTGTCACCCTGCACAGACACACAGCCCTCTTAGTTCCCGCGTGACGTCACAGCCCACTGATCCCCGTTACACATGAGCGGGCCCCCGCTGTCACCCTGCACAGACACACAGCCCTCTTAGTTCCCGCGTGACGTCACACCCCACTGTTGCCCGTTACACATGAGCGGGCCCCCGCTGTCACCCTGCACAGACACACAGCCCTCTTAGTTCCCGCGTGACGTCACACCCCACTATTCCCCGTTACACATGAGCGGGCCCCCGCTGTCACCCTGCACAGACAAACAGCCCTCTTAGTGCCCGCGTGACGTCACACCCCACTATTCCCCGTTACACATGAGCGGGCCCCCGCTGTCACCCTGCACAGACAAACAGCCCTCTTAGTTCCCGCGTGACGTCACACCCCACTATTCCCCGTTACACATGAGCGGGCCCCCGCTGTCACCCTGCACAGACACACAGCCCTCTTAGTGCCCGCGTGACGTCACACCCCACTATTCCCCGTTACACATGAGCGGGCCCCTGCTGTCACCCTGCACAGACACACAGCCCTCTTAGTGCCCGCGTGACGTCACACCCCACTATTCCCCGTTACACATGAGCGGGCCCCCGCTGTCACCCTGCACAGACACACAGCCCTCTTAGTACCCGCGTGACGTCACAGCCCACTGTTCCTCGTAACATATAAGCGGGCCCCCGCTGTCACCCTGCACAGACACACAGCCCTCTTAGTTCCCGCGTGACGTCACAGCCCACTGTTGCCCGTTACACATGAGCGGGCCCCCGCTGTCACCCTGCACAGACACACAGCCCTCTTAGTTCCCGCGTGACGTCACAGCCCACTGTTCCTCGTTACACATGAGCGGGCCCCCGCTGTCACCCTGCACAGACACACAGCCCTCTTAGTTCCCGCGTGACGTCACAGCCCACTGTTGCCCGTTACACATGAGCGGGCCCCCGCTGTCACCCTGCACAGACACACAGCCCTCTTAGTTCCCGCGTGACGTCACAGCCCAGTGTTGCCCGTTACACATGAGCGGGCCCCCGCTGTCACCCTGCACAGACACACAGCCCTCTTAGTTCCCGCGTGACGTCACAGCCCACTGTTCCTCGTTACACATGAGCGGGCCCCTGCTGTCACCCTGCACAGACACACAGCCCTCTTAGTTCCCGCGTGACGTCACAGTCCACTGTTGCCCGTTACACATGAGCGGGCCCCTGCTGTCACCCTGCACAGACACACAGCCCTCTTAGTTCCCGCGTGACGTCACACCCCACTGTTGCCCGTTACACATGAGCTGGCCCCCGCTGTCACCCTGCACAGACACACAGCCCTCTAAGTTCCCGCGTGACGTCACACCCCACTGTTGCCCGTTACACATGAGTGGGCCCCCGCTGTCACCCTGCACAGACACACAGCCCTCTTAGTTCCCACGTGACGTCACACCCCACTGTTGCCCGTTACACATGAGCGGGCCCCCGCTGTCACCCTGCACAGACACACAGCCCTCTTAGTTCCCGCGTGACGTCACAGCCCACTGTTGCCCGTTACACATGAGCGGGCCCCCAGTGTCACCGTGCACAGACACACAGCCCTCTTAGTTCCCGCGTGACGTCACAGCCCACTGTTGCCCGTTACACATGAGCGGGCCCCCGCTGTCACCCTGCACAGACACACAGCCCTCTTAGTTCCCGCGTGACGTCACAGCCCACTGTTGCCCGTTACACATAAGCGGGCCCCCAGTGTCACCCTGCACAGACACACAGCCCTCTTAGTTCCCGCGTGACGTCACACCCCACTGTTGCCCGTTACACATGAGCTGGCCCCCGCTGTCACCCTGCACAGACACACAGCCCTCTTAGTTCCCGCGTGACGTAACACCCCACTGTTGCCCGTTACACATGAGCGGGCCCCCGCTGTCACCCTGCACAGACACACAGCCCTCTTAGTTCCCGCGTGACGTCACAGCCCACTGTTGCCCGTTACACATGAGCAGGCCCCCGCTGTCACCCTGCACAGACACACAGCCCTCTTAGTTCCCGCGTGACGTCACAGCTTACTGTTGCCCGTTACACATGAGCGGGCCCCCTCTGTCACCCTGCACAGACACACAGCCCTCTTAGTTCCCGCGTGACGTCCCACCCCACTGTTCCTCGTTACACATGAGTGGGCCCCCGCTGTCACCCTGCACAGACACACAGCCCTCTTAGTGCCCGCGTGACGTCACAGCCCACTGTTGCCCGTTACACATGAGCGGGCCCCCGCTGTCACCCTGCACAGACACACAGCCCTCTTAGTTCCCGCGTGACGTCACACCCCACTGTTCCCCGTTACACATGAGCGGGCCCCAGCTGTCACCCTGCACAGACACACAGCCCTCTTAGTTCCCACGTGACGTCACAGCCCACTATTGCCCGTTACACATGAGCGGGCCTCCGCTGTCACCCTGCACAGACACACAGCCCTCTTAGTTCCCGCGTGACGTCACACCCCACTGTTCCCCGTTACACATGAGCGGGCCCCAGCTGTCACCCTGCACAGACACACAGCCCTCTTAGTTCCCACGTGACGTCACAGCCCACTGTTGCCCGTTACACATGAGCGGGCCCCAGCTGTCACCCTGCACAGACACACAGCCCTCTTAGTTCCCGCGTGACGTCACACCCCACTGTTGCCCGTTACACATGAGCGGGCCCCCGCTGTCACCCTGCACAGACACACAGCCCTCTTAGTTCCCGCGTGACGTCACAGCCCACTGTTGCCCGTTACACATGAGCGGGCCCCCGCTGTCACCCTGCACAGACACACAGCCCTCTTAGTTCCCGCGTGACGTCCCACCCCACTGTTGCCCGTTACACATGAGCGGGCCCCCGCTGTCACCCTGCACAGACACACAGCCCTCTTAGTTCCCGCGTGACGTCACACCCCATCTGTTGCCCGTTACACATGAGCGGGTCCCCGCTTTCACCCTGCACAGACACACAGCCCTCTTAGTTTCCGCGTGACGTCACAGCACACTGTTGCCCGTTACACATGAGCGGGCCCCCGCTGTCACCCTGCACAGACACACAGCCCTCTTAGTTCCCGCGTGACGTCACACCCCACTGTTCCTCGTTACACATGAGCGGGCCCCCGCTGTCACCCTGCACAGACACACAGCCCTCTTAGTTCCCGCGTGACGTCACAGCCAACTGTTCCCCGTTACACATGAGCGGGTCCCCGCTGTCACCCTGCACAGACACACAGCCCTCTTAGTTCCCGCGTGACGTCACAGCCAACTGTTCCTCGTTACACATGAGCGGGTCCCCGCTGTCACCCTGCACAGACACACAGCCCTCTTAGTTCCCGCGTGACGTCACAGCCAACTGTTCCCCGTTACACATGAGCGGGCCCCCGCTGTCACCCTGCACAGACACACAGCCCTCTTAGTTCCCGCGTGACGTCACAGCCAACTGTTCCCCGTTACACATGAGCGGGCCCCCGCTGTCACCCTGCACAGACACACAGCCCTCATAGTTCCCGCGTGACGTCACAGCCAACTGTTCCCCGTTACACATGAGCGGGCCCCCGCTGTCACCCTGCACAGACACACAGCCCTCTTAGTTCCCGCGTGACGTCACAGCCAACTGTTCCCCGTTACACATGAGCGGGCCCCCGCTGTCACCCTGCACAGACACACAGCCCTCATAGTTCCCGCGTGACGTCACAGCCAACTGTTCCCCGTTACACATGAGCGGGCCCCCGCTGTCACGCTGCACATACACACAGCCCCCTAGTTCCCGCGTGACGTCACACCCCACTGTTCCCCGTTACACATGAGCGGGCCCCCGCTGTCACGCTGCACATACACACAGCCCTCTTAGTTCCCGCGTGACGTCACAGCCCACTGTTGCCCGTTACACATGAGCGGGCCCCCGCTGTCACCCTGCACAGACACACAGCCCTCTTAGTTCCCGCGTGACGTCACACCCCACTGTTCCCCGTTACACATGACCGGGCCCCTGCTGTCACCCTGCACAGACACACAGCCCTCTTAGTTCCCGCGTGACGTCACACCCCACTGTTGCCCGTTACACATGAGCGGGCCCCCGCTGTCACCCTGCACAGACACACAGCCCTCTTAGTACCCGCGTGATTTCACTGCCAACTGTTCCCCGTAACACATGAGCGGGCAGCAGGGTGGGGTACGTCGCTTGGTAGAGCCGGATGTAGTAGATTCTCTCAGTGACTTTTTCCACATTTTCTGAATATGGACTTTGCAATTAGTCCGAAACGTCAGCTTTTAATAAACAATGAATTCGGAGACATCGGACAGAAAAGAGTCAATAATAATATGTTTTAGTGTAAACTTAAGTGGTTGTAAACGACGGTTAACACACAAGATCTATCAAGAAACCCTTAGATTGACCCTAGATCAATTATCAAAATCATCTCAGCATGTGGTTTAATATAAATAACTAGAACAAAACAGGACTAACCTTACATAAACCCTTCCCATCATGAGTACTGGTGCAGAGATTCTGCTTCTTATGTACTGGGAAAGCAGTAAGGTTCCTCTGGCATTCTTCTATGGGCACCAGTGCTAGCTTGACCATCATGAGGTCTGGAGATGCTACTAGGCGGTCTGTATCACGCGACTGCGAGACGTTAGGCTCGGGCTTCTGAAAATATGTTTGGTTAATTATGGAATGTGCTGTTACACTTTTAATTCCACTTTTTTGCAAAAAAAAAAAAAAAATGTACCGAAAGGCCCCTGATTATTGATTTATAGACGAGCAGTTACTATTTAGAAAAATTTCAAAACGTTTTCATATTCCTATCGAATTGATCAGTTTGTTTACTTGGCCGCCGAAGTTTCTTCCAAATTTCCAATTTATCACCACAGATTTGTTCTGCATTGCGATTCTGTATAGGCGACGGTAAATTTATCAGCGGTTTTGGTCGTTACTGAAGGCGAATTCAAGGCGGTGATTGGCTCATCGCCTTCTTCTAGCAACTGAAACCGGTGATAAACGTATCGTCGCCCATACAGAATCGCCCTACTGGACTGGGATTCTCCGCTAACGAACATGTTTCTAATTTCAAATGAAGGCAATTATGGAATATTGGAACTGAGTCAACGAATAATTGCTATATAGTCTGACGAATGTGTAATTTATTTTTAGATTTATATGTAACTATCAGTTGCCCGATATGACTGTGCTCACGTGGATTTCAAAACTGTGAACAAGTT
>CAMDTW010000226.1:0-5000 GCA_945910005.1 Isoperla grammatica | reverse complement strand
TTCAGTGTGGCCAGTACTGTTGGAGGTTTGTCTTAACTGACAGCTTATCACTAGCTGTCATTGGCACTTTATTGTTAGAAGTTGGTACACCTGTCTGTCACCTGTTTGTTTACATATGTGTTGATGTATCCCAACAAAGGAAGGAGGCCAACAATAAAGTTTAGTTCATCTCGCAACTCTCATGAATTAACATGTTGTCAGAAGTGAGGCTTGATTAGTTAATATATAATTTACAGTGCAATATAGTAATTATGGCAACTGCCCAAGTCCCCGCGCCCGAGGCAATGTGTGTTAAAGGCGACACACAAGAAAACTGGAAGCTTTTTCGCGTCTGCTTCGAGAATTATCTAGTTGCATCAGAGCTGGATAAGAAGGACGCAAGAATTCAGTGTGCTACACTTCTAACGGTTTTAGGCAAAGAGAGCCTAAGAATATACCAGAAGCTTCAGCTAGCGCCGACGGAATGCGATACGGTAACAAGATTCTGGATGCACTCCAGTACTATTTCACTCCCAAGCTCAACACAACTTTCGAAAGATTTGTATTCGGCACTGCAATTCAAGAAGTAGGTGAATCCATCAATGCATATGTGGGGCGATTGAGAGAGCTAGCACAAACTTTTTCATATGGCGACAAGGGAGACGAGTTTATTCGTGATCGGATGGTGTAAGGCATAAGCGACCAAGAGACTAGGAAACGCCTCCTAGGGGTCAGTGACCTCACTTTGCAACTTGCACTCAATCTGTCACAATCAACTGAGATGACCAACAGACATCTTGACAAAATAAATCAAGCCGCACAGTCAGAGACACTGCACAAGACAGCTCAACAATCCTATCCCAAGCGAGATAAAGAAGACCACCAAGGTAAGACAAAGCAACAGTCTGACAAGTTTGATAGGCTTTAGCCATGCAAATACTGTGGTGGACGTCATGTGTGGAAAAAATCGGAGTGCCCAGCTGCTGTTGTCGAACTTGCAAAAAATGTGGCAAGGTAGACCATTTCACAAAAATGTGCTTTCAAGACCAGAAGAAAAAGGTCCATACTCTAGAAGACACTGAGCCAGACTCGGACAGCGAAGAAAGTGTCTACATAGTCAGCCTACAGAAGAACATCGGAGCAGTAAAACAAAAAGGAAAGCAGCTATTTGTAAAACTGCATATGAAGGTAGGAAAAGCAACAAAATATGTTAAATGCCAGTTAGACACAGGTGCTACGTGTAATACCATCAGTCTTAGACAGTACACGCGTATTACAGGATAAATTTTATCCAAGCATGCATCACAGCAGTGACCGTCTCAAGTGCTATAGCGGAGAAACAATCAAACCCTGTGGCAAAGTCAACATTTCATGTACAACAACTGAACAAGCAAAAGGTAAATTAAGCTTTCAAGTTATAGATCTAGCACAAAGACCTCTTCTGTCAGCGGAAACTTGTCAAGCACTAGGCCTGGTCAGCATTAACGCAAAGCTGTGTGCCGTCCAGGAAGCGTCACGAAAACAGGAAGGGAAGCCCTCGAGTATTTCCTACGAGAGTACCATGAGGTTTTCAGAGAACTCGGTCGTCTGCCAGGTGAATATCATTTGGAAGTGGACCCTAGTGTAACACCAGTACAACATTTGCCAAGGAGAGTGCCTGTAGCCCGAAGACTGAAGTGCAGACGAAAATGGATGATCTAGAAAAAGCCGGGATTATATGCAAAGTTACTGAGCCTAGCAGTTGGATCAGCAGCATGGTCGCAGTGAAGCGAGGAAATAAATTGCGTGTATGTATTGATCCGAGAGATCTAAACAAAGCACTGAAACGTTCTCATTATCAATTGCCGAAAATTGAAGAAATTCTACCGGACCTAGTCGGAGCCAGAGTTTTCACGGTGGTTAACTTCAAAGACGGTTTCCTCCAAGTGGCATTGGATGATGAAAGCTCGAAGTTAACCACCTTCTGGACACCGTCAGGCCGATACCGTTGGTTGAGAATGCCATTTGGCATCTCTCCGGCGCCAGTAGAATTCCAACGGAGAATACACGAACAACTACACGGTTTACCTGGAGTCAGCATCATTGCCGATGATATTCTCATATGTGGCAAGGGTGATACCGATGAAGCAGCAGCAGCGGATCATGACACGAACCTCGAGAACTTAATGCGCCGAGCAAGAGAAGTTAACTTGAAACTGAATGAAAACAAAATCAAGTACAGATTGTCCGAAATTTCTTACATAGGACATTGCCTGTCAGCTGATGGAGTTATCGCAGATAAGATGAAGACAGAAGCGGTTAGACACATGAAGTGGCCAAAAAACGCAACTGAAGTTCAGCGATTTATGGGTTTCGTCAATTACCTGTCTAAATTCTTACCCGCATTGTCTGAAGTAGCCGAGCCACTACGCAGATTGACTGATGCACCATCCGAGTGGGCATGGCAGTAACAGCAAGAAGACGCGTTTAACACAATTAAAAGACTCGTCACTAGTGCTCCATTGCTCAAATACTATGACGTCACGGACGAAGTTACAATTCAGAGTGACGCGAGCGATGTCGGAATAGGAACAACGCTGTTACAACAAGGTCAACCAGTCGCATTCGCATCGAGAACTCTAAGCAAAACAGAGCGCAACTATGCCGTTATAGAAAAAGAGTGCCTTGCGATCGTCTTCGCTTGTGAACGTTTCGACCAATACCGGCGTGGAAAGGAACTAATACACGTCGACACTGACCACAAACCGCTACTGACTATCTTCAAAAAATCAGTCCTACAAGCGCCCAAGCGGCTTCAACGAATGCTCCTGAGACTACAGCACTACAACTTGGAGGTGAGCTATGAACCTGGAAAGACGATGCTAATTGCCGATCTCTTATCTCGAGCAGCCTTACCGGACAGCGGACAAAAGTAAGAATCAGACTATGTTATATATACCAGTTGCAGCGTGAGGAACGTCTGTTCAACGAGATTCAAGAAATTAACATGACAGAACATCTAAATGTCACCAAGGAGCGCTTACAGCAGATCCAAAGCTCGACGGCTCGGGATGAAGCTCTGCAAACCCTTACATCAACCATAATGACAGGATGGCCACCAACGCGAGATCAAGTACCGATTGTCATTAGGGAATATTGGAACTATCGAGAAGAACTAAGCATGCAAAATGGAGTTCTATTCAGAGGGAGCAGAATCATAATACCTAAACAGATGCGTCCAGAGATGCTCATCAGAATACACTCGAGCCATCTCGGACCCGAGTCTTGTCTGCGAAAAGCCCGAGATACAGTCTTTTGGCCACACATGTCACAAGAGATACGAGACAAGATTAGCCAATGTAGTACGTGTAACGAGTTTGCAGATAATCAACAGAAACAAATGCTACAAACACATATGACTCCAACCCTACCATGGAAGCGAGTAGCTCTAGATACACTTCACATCAAGAACGAGCTATATCTAGTGACGGTAGATTACTACTCAGATTTTTGGGAGCTGGATCAGCTAGATAATTCGCAGTCGGAAACTCTCGTAGCCACTACAAAGAAACATTTTAGCCGCCACGGGATACCAGAAGTCGTCATCACGGACAACGACGCTCCGTTCGTCAGTTCAACCTTCCGAACGTTTGCTTCAGAATGGGAGTTCGAGCATAACACTATCTCTCCACGCCACAGTCCTTCCAATGGTAAAGTCGAAGCGACAGTTAAAAAGGCGAAGAAAATACTGAAAAAAACGATGAGAGATAAGACCGATTTGTGGAAAGCAATACTTGACTGGAGGAACACCCCAAATGAGAGCATATCATCCAGTCCGGTTCAACGCCTAATGTCTCACAGAACTCGGACGTTAATGCCCATCACGAGTCAGCTTCTCTATCCCAAGGTGGAAGATGGAGTCAAAGACAAGATTAATCTCAGAAAACAGAAAATGAAGAGATCGTTCGACGCTCACTCCAGAGAATACCCAGACTTGGAAGAAGGTGAAGGAACACGACTTAAACCAAACCCAGAATGGCGTGACCAGAGATGGAAGAAGGGAGTTGTGTCCGCAAAACTATCGTCACGATCATACATTGTAAAAGTCGGCGGGAAAGAGTACAGAAGAAATAGAGTCTTCTTACGGCAGACAAAGGAAAATGACCTTCAGGCCGATTCGGATGACCTTCAGACCGATTCGGAAGTAATGCAACGACCCGAGAATCCAGCCGAACTAATCTCACCAGAGAGGCAACATGAGACACCGGAACGCGCAGCAGTGCCTGCATCTCCTTTGAAGACCCCACTGAATCCAGTATCCCCGCGCAAGACTCGATCGGAAAGAACGTTTTAGTTTTTTTACTTTTTCTTGAGACTTAATTCATTTTTACCTCATACTGTGTCTCTGGATCTTTGTGTCAAACATTTATGAAAGAGGAGATGTTTGAGGTTTGTCTTTACTGACAGCTTATCACTAGCTGTCATTGGCACTTTATTGTTAGAATTGGTACACCTGTCTGTCACCTGTTTGTTTACATGTATGTTGATGTATCCCAACAAAGGAAGGAGGCCAACAATAAAGTTCAGTTCATCTCGCAACTCTCATGAATTAACAAGTACACTCTCCCCGTACTTCAAGTTGATGCACACTCTTGTTGTGTTTAAGATAACTGAGTAGATCGTACTTCAGTGTGGCCAGTACACTCTCCCCGTACTTCAGGTTGATGCACACTCTTGTTGTGTTTAAGATAACTGAGTAGATCGTACTTCAGTGTGGCCAGTACACTCTCCCCGTACATCCAGTTGATGCACACTCTGGTTGTACTTAAGTAAACTGAGTAGATCGTACATAAATGTCGCCAGTACACTCTCCTCGAACTTCAGGTTAATGCACACTCTGGTCGTACTTATGATACCTAAGTAGATCGTAGTTAAGGGTGGCCAGTACACTCTCCCCGTACTTCAGGTTGATGCACACTCTGGTTGTACTTAAGATAACTGAGTAGATCGTACTTCAGTGTGGCTAGTACACTCTCCCCGTA
>CAMDTW010000225.1:0-10583 GCA_945910005.1 Isoperla grammatica | reverse complement strand
CTGCCAAAGAAAAAGGAAACATTAATCATCTAGTATTGAAGAAAACAAATATATGTGATTATAATAAAGATAAAGCCATTTTAATAAAAGTTTAGCAGGTAAAGAATTGTGAACGGATGTAGGTTCGACCCTCGTTGGGGCAAACTTTGATTATAATTGCTATGTATCGACATGAATGCATACATATACAGGTTGTGTAAATGTTTTGTTTGCAAACTGTTGTATTCACATCTTATTGTTTTGTTTATTTTAATCAATACAAACTTATTTTTTTTGTGAGGTGTTATTTTTGTTATTGATAAATGTATTTATATTCATTATAAAAAAAGACAATTTGGTGGAGCATCGTTGATTTTTTTGCTCCATATACGAGTAGGTATTGTAAGCGTGTTGTTTATTTCGTATAGAGCGGTTTTGACGCCAAACTAAACTGGCTGAAAGGTGTTGTTATTGGACGCACAGACACAGCGCCATAGCCAGTCTCTCACACAGACCGAAAGCAACAACAAAAACATTGACCATACTCTTGAAAATACTGAACACAAAACAGATCTAAGTACATGGAATAGAAGCACCTGCTTTGTCAACAGCATCCTTTATTGTCGATGGGGCACTCAGATAGGGTTACATCTCCAATTGCCAAAGAATTTAGTGCCAAAACCTTTGCTTAGCATTTAATGCCAAAATGTAAGACACAACGTCCATGTTACCCTACCATATTGTAGCCTACGTGAGTAGTTCCTGCTCTCACACAAGCTGCAACATCTCAGTGAAGACTTCGTATTTTCTATCCTGTTTTTGGTACACAGAACACCGAGAATGCTGCTCAGATGCGCGTTGAAGGATGTAACTTTCAAAAACAAATCACCAATTGAGTTTTATTCTCGCGACGTGCCTGCTTGTAATCCAAGCAATGAACAGTTTAACCCGGAACTAATTGGTACAGAATTTTTTTTTTGATCATACGTTGTTATTTATGTGTACCTACATGCGCATAAGAAACTTTACCGATGTCCGACACCCCTAATTAGCGTAATTAATTAAAATGTTAAAACTAATTAATTCTCATATTATGGTTATTTTTTAAGATTTGTTAGAATTTATATTATTTGTTTTTTTACAAAATCAAACAACCCATTTTTGAAATTAAAAAAACTACTTTTAACAATATAAGTATTCCCGTAGTCATTAATTAATTACTAATAGCAATTTCAATTAAATGCTTCCCGTGTAAAATTGATGCGATTGAATATTGTTTTGTCAGTTTCAAATATAAGAATAATATCATACAAAACTTGTGTAGAAATTTGAGTGCTATTAAAATACTATTTGTATGATAAATCAGCATAATTATTAATTAATTATTATATTAATAGCTGATATAGTTACATATTTGAACATAGGCAATATGGGCATCAGAAGAAAGCTGCTGATACGCTGTTTTGAATACCGGTAGTCTCAGGGTCATTCAAACAAAATTCCTAATTATTGATGAAAGTATTTTTTTTAAATTACTTTATAGATTGTTTCATGTGGTAAAAATATAAATTATCAAAAATCTTCAAAAAATAACCATAATATAAACATTAATTACTTTTAACATTTTCGGACAGCGGTAAAGTTTCATGTAGGTACACATAAGTAACAACTTCTGATCAAAACAAATTCTGTACCAATTAGTTCCGGGTCAAACCTATTTATTCGGTTCGTTTCTTGGTCTACTAGGTGAAACAAGGGCTAAATAGATGCCATGATGATGAATGAGCCCCGCCCCTTAGTGATGGTTGCTCCGTGCACGCAACCTAGTGTAACATGGGCTTTTGGCCAGATATGCTTGTTGGCATTAAATGCAAAGAAGGTTTAGGCATTCGGGGAAGCAGCCCTCAGATAGTTTTGTCACTTGAGGACTACATGGCTGGTATAAAGGTTCTGTAACACGCTCAAGAAGTGTAGAACGAATAGCCCGGTGCTCCCGAAACTGGCAAAATTAAGAAAAATGAGGTATTATTCCTGTAAGGAAGTATATAAACGTTGTAAGGGCGAGATTCGTTTGGTTTTGCCATTTTACAGTTTTATTTCTTGGTAGAAAACCGAAGCTCTCGATCTGACTTCCAACAATGCCGCTCGATGGAAAATGGAAGTTGACAGTTTATTTGATTTACTCTGCCATTGTTTCAGTGATATTGGAAGTTTGGAAAAGAACTCAAAGTGAATTCTATATTACGCTCATAACCAAAAGGAAAAGACGCATCACGGATGGATTTATATTTAATATTGCTTTATGACGAGTGCTATGCAGATCTTTGTAGACCCGGTGGAGGAATTGAGCTTTCTTGATGTTATTTGCAAACAGAACAATAGGGAACACGCGTATGAAAATTTGAATCAATTTTTAAAAACCTTGTCTCTCATTTAATAATTTTGTGTCTTTGAATTTTGAAAAACGGATCAGTCTATGCCTCAAAATAATTGGTTTAGTAACGATAAATAAAAGGGCGCGAAAAACGAGCCGCCGCCATGTAGAGTGGATTTGACGTCATGGTTTTGTACTGAGTACGCTCACCGCCCCAGCGATTGGTCTGTTACGCCACGACTACAAAATCATTGCGTCACAGCCACCTGTACGCGTTTCAGATCCCCGAGTTTAAACTTCAATAAATGCGACCACATTAAACCTATTTAAAAATTTCTTTTTTACTTGGGACTTGCATTAATATACTTTTTGTATCTGATACTATTTAACTAAGTGTTTGGTTTAACAAAAAAAATCGTACGCGTGTTGCCTATTGTATTTTGTTTCCACATTTTGCTAGGAGAACACTTTTCCCTTTCGCCTTCTATTTGTTTTGTTTGCCTATGTGTCTCGGTAATAGATACATGTTCAATGCATTTCGGAATAATAATAGTAATAATAATAATAATAATAAAAATAATAATAATAATAATAATAATAATAACAATTGTAATAATAATAATAATAATAATAATAATAATAATAATAATAATAATAACAATAATAATAATAATAATAATAATAATAAAAATAAAAATAATAATAATAATAATAATAATAATAATAATAATAATAATAATAATAATAATAATAATAATAATAATAATAATAATAATAGTAATTTGTGATAGAGTAGAATTACTAGGATGGCTTCGAGAAATCGGCCACGACCGTACACACAGTAACACGACGCAAAGAAGACACACACGAAGACAACGCAAATAAGATCATATCATTATGCAGTGTATACTATGAACTATTACTAATGAGACAGTACCTACTGAAGTTGAACAAGGTACCTCATGGAAATACTTGACATTACATCTGTATTGCCCGTATAACATGTAAACACCGGCTTTTACCGAGATTGATGACTGTTTAAACTAGTAACATGTGATTAGTGAAGTTAAATAAGGTAGACACATGGAAATACTTGACATTACGTCCGTATAACATGTTAACGCCGGTTTTGACCGAGATTGTATGATTGTGATACATTCAATAAAATAATAATAATAATAATTTTATTAATAATAGCAATAATAATAATAATAATAATTATTATTATTGTTATAATATATATTTTATTATTTTTATTATATCAGTTATCAATTTAACAAAGTCGCACGATATTGTTACATCTACTATCGCTATATGTTGACTTGAGCTCTTCCACTGGTGGAAATGAGTCTAAAATTGTGATTCTCAATTCATCGACAATAATTAAACACTCTTTTTAATATTCGGAATTAATAAACGGGTTTGCTCTGTTATCTCGAATAAGGATGTTCACAGAGTCTTCGTGAAAATCATTCATTAGTGTAGATTTCATGTTGAGACGAAATAAAGTACGACTTAATCTGAACGAAAGTAGCCCCCCCCCCCCCACCCCGCTTATTACAGCTGTTTATCGCGTGATTTAGCGGCATTCGAGAAGCTAATCAAATTCCAGACAAGAGACGATCCATCCCCGTCAAAGAGCTCAAACGCACTTTTCAAAGATATGTTCAACGTTATGGGGAAACTTGACTTGACAGTCAACTATAATGCTTTGTGCTCACATGCATTACTATGCCCGACTACGAAGAACTTTGTACATAACTTAATCGTTAGACGTTCTATTCAGCAGTTTCTCAGCTCGCTGCACATTAAGTAGATCTGAGACCGTTTCTATAGTTACTGCGTATTCAACACCCTATTCCTTCAAGTCAAAATTGAATTTCAATTATTAATAAATTAAATATTATCTTTAACCGTTGAACCATTATTTAAATTTATGATCTAACGAATGAGAAATTAATTTATGTTGCTTAAACCTGCTCGTCAAACAAATTAAGCTAAATTAACGAGCAAATTCGTTAGAATTATAGTGTTTTAGGGCAGCTGTATGGAGATATGGTGTGCAGCTGTATGGTGTGCAGCTGTATGGTGTGCAGCCGTATGGAGATATGGTGTGCAGCTGTATGGTGTGCAGCTGTATGGTGTGCAGCTGTATGGTGTGCAGCTGTATGGCGTGCAGCTGTATGGCGTGCAGCTGTATGGTGTGCAGCTGTATGGTGTGCAGCTGTATGGCGTGCAGCTGTATGGTGTGCAGCTGTATGGTGTGCAGCTGTATGGCGTGCAGCTGTATGGTGTGCAGCTGTATGGTGTGCAGCTGTATGGTGTGCAGCTGTATGGTGTGCAGCTGTATGGTGTGCAGCTGTATGGTGTGCAGCTGTATGGTGTGCAGCTGTATGGTGTGCAGCTGTATGGTGTGCAGCTGTATGGTGTGCAGCTGTATGGTGTGCAGCTGTATGGTGTGCAGCTGTATGGTGTGCAGCTGTATGGTGTGCAGCTGTATGGAGCTGTATGGTGTGCAGCTGTATGGTGTGCAGCTGTATGGTGTGCAGCTGTATGGTGTGCAGCTGTATGGCGTGCAGCTGTATGGTGTGCAGCTGTATGGTGTGCAGCTGTATGGAGCTGTATGGTGTGCAGCTGTATGGTGTGCAGCTGTATGGTGTGCAGCTGTATGGTGTGCAGCTGTATGGAGCTGTATGGTGTGCAGCTGTATGGTGTGCAGCTGTATGGTGTGCAGCTGTATGGCGTGCAGCTGTATGGCGTGCAGCTGTATGGTGTGCAGCTGTATGGTGTGCAGCTGTATGGCGTGCAGCTGTATGGTGTGCAGCTGTATGGTGTGCAGCTGTATGGCGTGCAGCTGTATGGCGTGCAGCTGTATGGTGTGCAGCTGTATGGCGTGCAGCTGTATGGTGTGCAGCTGTATGGTGTGCAGCTGTATGGTGTGCAGCTGTATGGAGCTGTATGGTGTGCAGCTGTATGGAGCTGTATGGTGTGCAGCTGTATGGCGTGCAGCTGTATGGTGTGCAGCTGTATGGTGTGCAGCTGTATGGTGTGCAGCTGTATGGTGTGCAGCTGTATGGCGTGCAGCTGTATGGTGTGCAGCTGTATGGTGTGCAGCTGTATGGCGTGCAGCTGTATGGCGTGCAGCTGTATGGTGTGCAGCTGTATGGTGTGCAGCTGTATGGCGTGCAGCTGTATGGTGTGCAGCTGTATGGTGTGCAGCTGTATGGTGTGCAGCTGTATGGTGTGCAGCTGTATGGTGTGCAGCTGTATGGTGTGCAGCTGTATGGTGTGCAGCTGTATGGTGTGCAGCTGTATGGTGTGCAGCTGTATGGTGTGCAGCTGTATGGTGTGCAGCTGTATGGTGTGCAGCTGTATGGCGTGCAGCTGTATGGTGTGCAGCTGTATGGTGTGCAGCTGTATGGTGTGCAGCTGTATGGTGTGCAGCTGTATGGTGTGCAGCTGTATGGTGTGCAGCTGTATGGTGTGCAGCTGTATGGTGTGCAGCTGTATGGTGTGCAGCTGTATGGTGTGCAGCTGTATGGTGTGCAGCTGTATGGTGTGCAGCTGTATGGAGATATGGTGTGCGCGCCATTCTTGTGGGAGAGATATCTGGATAACGTACAGTTGCACAGTTTACTAAATAACAGTGTCTATGTTATGTTTTAGTTTTATCAAGTTGATACAAACTTTATCTAATAAATATACAAAAGGGTTATTGTTATTGATGAAATAAAATGTTTTAAGGTGTTTCGTCGATAAAGATACAGAATACAACATTTTGATTCGTGAGTTTTTGTATTCCCTCGCCTGTGACGAAAGCATGTGTAAGGAAGTCTACTTGGGTCAAGTATATTGTTGGAATTGCTATCATGTTTTTCGTCTTATAAGTGTCAATCGTTGACTTTATTTATTTTATTTATTTATTTATTTATTTATTGGAGTTTCATACTTGTGCTTGTTTAAAAATAATTTTATAAAAATAATTACTAACCATATTCTCACATGCACAGGCTTCTCTTCAGCTCTCTGTAAACCGCATCTGCACAGTTACATAGCTTAGCATAGCACAGCATAGCGTAGCATAGCAAAGCATAGCGTAGCGTAGCATAGTTACATCCCAGCAAACACAGTGAAGTCTTTATGACCTCTTTAAGAGGTCACTTTAAAGAATTCATTGTTATCTTCAGGATGTCACTAATGTTTCATTATGACATCATTATGATGTCTTCAGTTTCTCTAAATGTCCCACCTATTCTGTTCATAATGATGTCACCACAATATCACTTAGTGATTCATTAATTAATCTTTTTTGTTATACAAATGTCTTCCATATTCTGTCATAGTGATGTCACCCTAACATCATTTAATGATCCATCAGTGAATCTTCAGGCTACACAAATAATTTCAATAATTATGTTATAAAGAGATTTAAACCAACATTTTTTAATAAAGCATCAGTTACCTATCAATTAATGAGAATTAACTGGGTTCACATTGTATTATTACCTGTTTGATGCAAAATTTAATTTAATTGATTTCAATTCAACCAAACAGCAATATAGTTTGCATGCCACAAAATATGCCAAGATAAAAGAATAAAAGTGAAAACAAAATGGCTCACAAGGAAACTGCAATGGGGTTCGATATCTATTGGGTAGAATAGGCCAATGGGATACAGGAAATACTAAATAGAAACAGCTCAGTTTAAGTACTCATCTTTATATGGAAGTGTCTGCCTCTGTCCTGTTCACAAAACATATTCTTGAATGATTGAATAACATAATCAGAAAGCTAATGACTAATACAAAACCATGAAGTAAAATGAATAAACTAGGACACTTATACAAACTGT
Organism: Isoperla grammatica; assembly: GCA_945910005.1. Classification (NCBI taxonomy): domain Eukaryota; kingdom Metazoa; phylum Arthropoda; class Insecta; order Plecoptera; family Perlodidae; genus Isoperla; species Isoperla grammatica. Next base: position 3,378 of record CAMDTW010000225.1, on the reverse strand, counting down.
AGCAGTAGATACAAGATACACATTATTTGAAATGTTAAGTAGACATATACAGCTGATTCTCAGTGAATGATTGCACGAACGATTGCACTTCATATTCAACAAGATAATGATTAATGCAAAACAATGAAATAATATGAATTAAGTAGGACAGTAATAAAAACTGTAGCAGTAAACGCAAGATACACATTACGTTTTTGAAATGTTAAGTAGACATATACAGCTTATTATCAGTGAATGATTGCACGAACGATTGCACTTCATATCCAACAAGATAATGATTAATGCAAAACAATGAAATAATATGAATTAAGTAGGACAGTAATAAAAACTGTAGCAGTAAACGCAAGATACACATTATTTGAAATGTTAAGTAGACATATACAGCTTATTCTCAGTGAATGATTGCACGAACGATTGCACTTTATATTCAACAAGATAATGATTAATGCAAAACAATGAAATAATATGAATACACACACAGTTAAAACAGTTGTCTAGCCTAATCTTTACAAATTTTAGATTTTCCATTTATTCACTGTCTAATTCAGGGATTATAGCCCTGTGTTTTTGTGCCTTTAACTTCTGTTTAATCCTATCATTTGAGTGTTGAAACTATGTCCTGGTGGCCATCTCGACTTGCTTGTTAGTAACGTTTGTCAGGTTTGGTATCTTCTTCACAGAAGCTGAAAAATGAAAATACTTAATTTTATAATTTGACAGACAGAAGAAGGCACTAGGCACCAGTTAACAGTGTGAGTGAAAAAGAAGCTTGTGAAAAAGAGTCCGACGTAAAGCCACAGTTACTTGAAGTTAAAAAATTGCATTAAATACAAAGCAAGTTGGACACACTGACAGACTTGACTTAGACCAGGGTGCAGGGGTGAGAGTGATCTACTTTAGCATGGCAATGGCACACATAATAATAACAATAATAATAATAATAATAATAATAATAATAATAATAATAATAATAATAACTAAGCGAGCGAAGCGAGCGTCTCCATTAGACCCTTATGGCACTTTGTTCTGTTTTTGTTTTTTTATGTCTGTCGATAGCGGTCGCACGAAAAGTCCGATCAACTTGAAATTTGGACCATCCACAAGCCTCGATGTGGATTGAAGGTGTAAAATCGTTCGAAAAGTTACAAAGTTACACCATAGGTACTGCAAAATATGTTTCTGGAACAAAATGGCGGCAAAATGTGAGATAGCCATATCTTTGAAAAGATATTTCCGATCTTGAATATGTTCGAGTTATGGCGATCTAATAAGTATTGGCAAAGTTACACAAAAGTTACTCGAAAATATTTTTCTGAAACATAGTAACAGCAAAATGTGAGGTGGCTATATTATAGTAAATTTTTGTCCGGTCGCGAATATATTAATATAAATGCGATCTGATACGTATTAGAGGCAGAAAATACATTTCTATTACTGTCAATAAGTGTTAGTAATGGTGACGGACCGTGTTGAAAACACGACGACGAAAATTCTTAGCAACGCATATTGCACTGCATTCAACAATGTCGGAAAGTATAATAGCTATAGAAATTAGGAAAAATGTTGCTATACACATTCTTGAATTGTTGTTCATTGTTGTTTTTATAAGATTTGAGAACTTTTTGCCCCAAAGTTCGTAGGTATGGACGCGCTCGCTTATCAACGCGTAATACAGAGCGTTTTCCTAGTAATAGTAATAATCAAGCAAGCGAGCATAGCAAGAGTCAGTATTCTATTTTTACGGCACTCGTTTTGTTTTTATATCTTGCGATAGCGGTCGAACGGAGAGTCCGATCAAGTTGAAATTTTAATTATCCATAAGCTTTGATGTGGATTGAACGCCATTAGTTTTGTAGATAAATCGGTCGATAAGTTAGAAAGTTACAACCAAGTTACACAAAAACAAAATTTTCAAAGAAAATGGCAGCAAAATCTGAGGTGGCTACATTATAGGAAATTACCGTCCCATCACGAATATGCTATCTTTATTGTAAACCGATAAGTTTTGGAGGTGGAAAGTACATTTGTAAAAAGGTGACGTAATCAATGGCAACATTACACTAATTGACTGTTGGCGCTAACTTTCAAAACTGTCGTGAAGAGTAATTTCCGTGTTCGTTCCCCATACGCTCTTGCTTATCAACCCAGAGCGTTTTCCTAGTAGTAATAATAATAAAGGCAAGATTGGAACATAGTTCGCTCTTCCATTTAACCTGTAATTTTACTGCATAGGAAGAGAAATGCTGAGATACAAATTAATGTTGTAGGTAAAGGTGAGAACACTCCAATAAACCAAAAAATAGTACATACAAATTGTTTACACATCAAAACAACACCAAATTGTGAATTACGTTATATAAGTTACGTTGATAATGAGTGGATGTAAATACGGCTTAACACCACAGAACTCCTTATTGAGATGTATTTTAGAATAGAATGGGAATCATCATCGCTATCTGCAAATTCAAGTATTGGAATCGGTAAAAAAAAAACTGGAATTAGTACATCCAAGCAAACCTTATTGCTAGTTAGAGTTTGTTGGGGAAAGAGTGTTAAGGACCGACAGCTTACCTGTAGAATTAGTAATGAATGACATAATTTTTCCATTGTTCACCTAAAAACGCACACTTTGGCTAACTGCTTGTCGCTGGTGACAGAAAAGTTCTCTCTCTCTCTCTCTCTCTCTCTCTCTCTCTCTCTCTCTCTCTCTCTCTCTCTCTCTCTCTCTCTCTCTCTCTCTCTCTCTCTCTCTCTCTCTCTCTCTCTATCTAATATACCGTCACTCATGCATATTTTTAATGTTTCACTTCAGACCGTGTTTTTCCAAACAAGTGGAAGATGGCACATGTTAAACCTATTCCAAAAATATCAAACCTGCCACTTGCAGTGACTTCAGACCCATTAGCCTCCTATGTGTACTAGGTAAAATTCTTGAAAAACTAGTACATGGCCAACTTCAAGCTTACCTATCTACACATAATGTTCTCAGCCCTCTTCAATCTGGCTTCCGAAGGGACATAACACAACTACAGCACTCATTAAAGTAACTGATGATATCCGCTTTGCAATGGATAGAAAAGAAGTGACACTGTTAACCTTGTTTGACTTTAGCAAAGCCTTTGATTGTGTGCAACACGAGTTGCTCCTTACTAAGCTCTCTAATATTGGTGTATCGGATTTGGCAATTCACTGGTTCTCTTCTTATTTGTCTAATCGCGGTCAACAAGTAGTCTATGATAACATTGCTTCTTCTTGGATCACAATATCTATCGGAGTTCCTCAAGGATCAGTTTTAGGGTCCTTTGATGTTTTCAATATATATAAACGACATATCTGCCTGTTTCAAACATTCTGAGCACCATATGTATGCTGATGACC